>AFIR01000484.1:0-148177 GCA_000223685.2 Zymoseptoria pseudotritici STIR04_4.3.1
CCGCCATCCAATGTCCTCCCGTCGTATCTGCAGTTTCACACCAAACAAGGACATGGCGGCACGCCGAGGCTGGCCCCTCAATAATTCTCAGCATTCGCACATGCGAGGAGGACTGCCCTGGAAACTCTACCGCGACTTGTTTGCGCGTGAGAATCGATGCCCATTTCAATTCTGATGCGCCGCTCCCGGTGCGCCCTGCTTGCTGTCCCACTCCTCCCGCCGTCGTGTGTGACCGGCATGCCCTCGAAGGAAGGAAGCTGGGCCATCGCGATCTAGACCACAACGCGTTGGGTCCTTCTCTCTCACAAAATTGCCTTGCACGCTTCGGTTTCTTGGACTGCACGTTGTCCGTGTGTGCCGGTATATCTCTCACGTGTAAAATCAGAAACTCATCCTTCTCATCATCATCACCGGTGTGCCACCGTCGCCTTTCTTACCGCCCTCGACGCCGTCGTGCCATCCAGTCCCAGTTCCAGTCCCAGGCCCCAGCGGAGCCCAGCCCTCCCTCTTTTACTTCACCTCACATGATCTTCTTGCCGTGCCCTCCTACCTTACATATGCCCCACCATTTGACTGCATCGCTTGCCAGGTTTCAGGGCCTGTTGTGCATGTGAGCTGCGCCAGTGCAGTGCGGCGGGCAGAAGAAGGGTGCTGCTTACCTGGCCTCCACTACTGCTGAATCGTCCTCTCATGCTGAGCAGCGGTACTACTGGCGACGTGGAACAACCTCGACGACCGTGTCTGGTCAGATCAGGTCCCGTCTCCGTTCCGACCAGGTCTGTCTATCCCTGCGACATCACACTTGCCTATGGGGCCTCCAGTCGGCGATCAGGCGTCTGTCTCGTCCATTTTTGATCTCCTTCCTTCGCCGGCCGACAGCGTGCACGATGTCTTCGACTCACCCAGCTGCAAATACGCCACAGCTCCGCTGCAAACGCCCGACCATCTCAACCCGCTCTCCCGCCTGGACGACACAATCAACGAGCTCTCGCCAGAGCCTGGTCTCGTCAAAGCAATGCCAGTGACCACGCCGCCCATCGACGACCAAGACCATCCCAATATGAATCTGCTTGTCGGCGGCGCTTTAGCACCGATGCCGTCTCACCCGCCAATATTGCGTCCTTCCAAATCAGGTCCTTCTCTGCGGCTGTAAGTCCAGTTGCTCGTGCTCGACTCACGACATGACTCTACGAACGCTTGCTGATCAACGTTCCCATATTGCACAGCCCTTCATTCGATGCACTCGGTATTGCAGCGCCACACCCGGATCGCCTGAGCAGACCAGACACTGGAGAGGCGTCGCCATGCGGCTTGGATTCTTCTGACTTGGACATGCTTGACGCCCTTTATGGGTCTCAGCTCACTTCACCACCTGCCTCTCCGCCCAGAGGGCCACACGAGCCCCTCCTGCCACAACGAATGCCTGGTCCCGCTATGCCGCCGACTCCACTCCCAATCGATGTTGCATCATTGACCCCTCCTGTTGATTCAGGTGACATCAAGTGGACGGTTCATGTGCCAGTCGACCACATCGCAACAGCGCCTCCGTCTGCAGAGCCGCTGAAATCATCTCCACAACCTTCATCCGAAGGATCGCCCGCAGGTGCCAATGGCGGCGCCGGCACGGTACCATCATCAACGACCAAGCACACTTCATCTCGTCCTTTGTCTCAGCCAAGTATCGATGGCGCTCTTGACGTCCTACGTAAGCTACGACAACTTCACCTGACGAATGAGAACTGACATTGTGGTTACAGTCGACAGCCTACAGCATCTGAACATCCCGAACAACCCACTTCGAGTCCTCTCACACGCCCTACCGAGCCCCTCACCTACCGGACATTACTACCCAGCCATCATAGATGCCATCCACGAACGAACACCCGCGAGTCCAACGGTCTGGATCAATGTCTTCCATGCCATCCAAGGTCGCTTCAACCTCGCGGACCTGCCGACGTCACCTCCGAGCACTCCTGGTCCACCGATTGGCGGAGACGATTACTTCACACAAAAGGTGTTTGACAGCGCTGTATCCATCTCGGACTATCAGGAAGATCTTTCTTCATTACCTCGGTCACCACGGCCAGTAGTCCCGCCCTCATCCATCAACGTCTCTGTCGTCGAGCGTTACATCCCACCATCGAGCTCGCACGAGTTTACACACATGTTCAATCCGAAAGGTCCATCGGTTCTGGTTGACAGACTGGTGGAGCTGTCGCCAGACAACGGCACACTCTTGTTCGTTTACCCGACCCGAGTCGGCGCTCAGACTTTCATGCAGGACTATCTCGGACCGCTCTTGGACCCGCTCCTACGTTCAATTGTCGTTGTCAACGGACTTTCGTCCGACGTTGGTAGGACTCTGGGCAACATGCCGGCCGCCAACTCGCTGCCAGACTACGATCAGCTGCATAGGCAGATGAAAACTCTCTGCAACAAACTATCCCAACGAGGAACCAGTACGGCCGGATTTCATGGACAGGACGCCGCCTTCTCACTCGTACATGCATCCAAGCAACGGGTGCGCATCAGTCGCGAGGCGTGGGCAAGCGACTGGTGGGCTAAGCAAGAGAAGCCGCGAATACGGGAGGTCATGACCAAGTACGCGCAGGAGGCGCAGAAGAGGAGCAGCAACGAGCATATCGAGAGAGCACCGACTCCAACGGAGTTGATCCAGCAGCTTCTGGAGGGTGTCTGTAAGAAGCCCTACCCGTCTGGACAGGAGCCGACGGACGGGATTGAGGTCAGCGTTTTCATCATTAAGCGTGGTGGTCAATCTGTCTAGCGAGCGAGCGGCATGGGCATGAATAAGCATGGATCAAGACAGGGGATGATTGCGAGAAGAACGAAACTAATGCAGTATGAGCGACGATGGCAGCGAGCTTTCTCTCGTGTCACGGCTGGATACCTAGCTGAATACCCTTTGATACACTTTCCAATGCGATATTCGCTTTGATTGTCTTTCCAACCTCCTTATCTTTCGTCGATGAGATAAATCGCTTTCTTCTGGCAACATTGATCAATCAGCCGGAACTTGTACTTAGGTAGCGGTTGTACTTGGGTAGCGCAAGTACACCGCGTGCAGGACGCCGAACGAAAGCCGACTTGATCCGAGTTTGCCTCTATGTCTACCTTATTATCAATGCCAGCTTACGTGAGAAGCACGCAATAGTCGATGGTCTAAGCAATGTCCTCCTGATTGGGGCGCGTTGCGGTGCGGCTAAACGTTTCTCTCCTCCGCAAGAAGTCGCGCCGATGACGTCTCTCGGGTCTGCGTGAATGTTGACAAATGCGATACCTTAGTGTTCATTGCCTATAAGACATCCTCTGTAGCCTTCATATCCTCGCCATTAGCATCACTCTTGACTACACGCCTTCTACAATCAGAAGCGACAACTACACATCCAGCGACTCTGACATACGACATGGCCACCACCACGAGCACCAGCACCGAGACGCAACGAAAGTTCGAGGTCTCCAACAACATCGAGATTCCACGTGGCGACGTCCGCTCCTCGTTGACTTTCTACGCACCACCGGAAGATGGCTCGTCACCGTTCAACTATGTGGAGCAACCGCCCGAGGGCATGCCACAACGGAACTACAAGGAGAACAACAATGAAATAACCATCCACGACATCCGTGGCCGAGAGCATGAGTTTGACATGAACGTCAACGGCTTTGGAACCATCTCCGGTGTCCAAAGCGAAGAGAAGGACTTCAACGACGATGAGCACATCAAGAAGGTCTACTACCCCGAAGTAGAAAAGCTCCTTCTCGACAACGTGCCCGGCGCCAACCGCATCTTCCTCTTCGATCACACCGTCCGCCGCAGCGATCCAAACGCAAAGCGAGCACCGGTCAATCGCGCACACATCGACCAGACCACCAAATCGGCCATCGCACGTGTCCATCTCCACATGGGCGACGAAGCGGAAGAGCTGCTCAAGGGACGATTCCGCCTGATCAACGTCTGGCGGCCACTGAACGGACCCGTGGTAGCGTCGCCTCTAGCTTACGCCGACTCCAAGTCGGTGCCGGACGAGGACATTGTACCTGTGGAGCATCGATACCCTCACCGGACTGGAGAGACGGCCGGAGTCAAGTACACGCCGCAAGGACAGTGGCATTACTGGTCGGGCATGACGAATGAGGAGCGTATTCTGTTGCAGTGTTTCGATAGCAAAGATGGAGCGAGGACGCCGCACTCGGCCTTTGTCGACCCAAGGACGAAGCCTGAGTGGCCAGGTCGGGAGAGCATTGAAGTGAGAGCTCTGGTCTTCGGCTAAGAATTTGAAGACGCCAGAGTGAGCTTGTATTAGTATAGTCGATTTAGCCTGTTTATGGTTGCATGAACATATATGATGAGAATGAATAACGATTTGTATATCCGCCCGCTGCAACGCCTTCCTCACTTGCTCACCTCGCGATGTTGACATCGACCTGAATGTCTTCTGTCTTGTATCCGGAGAAACAGGCGGGGACTGCGTTCTTATGCGTTCCAAAAATAGAGCAAGCGAGAGACGAGAGCGAGCCAGCCGTTCTCCGGCTTTCCGGAGTAGATCGGATCTGCGCCAGGTACGGATATATCACTAGCAACTCACCACCGGACGTGCTCATCGCCAGAGAACAAAGAAAGCTCCGTGTCACCCACACCAAGCAATCCAGTATTGACCATGTAGACGCTTCCCTCCGACCTCTGCTACCTCCTCTTCTCCACTCCGCTCATGGCCACCGCCATCATGTCTTCCTCGACCTTCGATCTCAAATCCCAAGCCACATACCCCATCCGTCTCGGGGCTAGCATACTCAACGACGATCCTGGAGCTTCACGATACACGAGCGTGCGTTACAACCACAAGCCTCGATTGCACAAGAGGCCTCGTAAAGTCACCATCAGCGCCGGCAGCGATATGGGACTCAGCAAATTGTCGTTGGACAGCGACGATGGCTCATACGCCTACGCAGGTCGCCACGTTCAGAATGAGGATAGCTATGTTTTGGTGTTCAGAGGGGAGGGCAAGGACAAAGAGATGGTGTTGGAGCGGCTGAGCAGTCTACATACTTTCAACCTCACGAGAACACCCACGGAAACCAATGCCGCGAAGCTGGCCTCCAAGTACCCTCCGTTAACGGTAGAAGAGGCGGATGACGGAGACTTGTTTGGTGATGGCGACGAGGATATGCCTGCGGACGAATCGAATCCGTTCGACTATAGACACTTTCTCAAGGCCGAGTTGGAAGCCGCCGAGATTGCCAATGGCTCGCAGGATATCAAGACCAACACGGCGCCTACACCGCGTGTCCAACCTCAAGCTGCTCGCAGCGCACCGGTTACCCGTCCCGCTGCAAAGAAACGTAAACCTGCAGCTGCGCCGAAAGCGAACCCCAAACGAGTCAAAGCAGGACAAGAGCCATCACCCGAACTAGAGAGTGCCAGTCAAAAGCCGAAACCCAACGTTCCCAAGCTACGTATGGACCGAAAGGCCTCCATCCGTCGACTCTCGATTGAGGACTCCGGCGAACTCATACTCGAAAACGAGACGCCGATCAACGAAAAACCGCCGAAGCACTCCATGGCTCTCGCGCTCGGAGGCCAACTTGGCACAGGTCCAATCAGTCTACGATCCGCCGCGAGCAGTCCGGGCCACGTCCAGTCTCCGGCGCAACAGGCGGAGCCGGAAGCGAGCAGCGCAGTGTATGAATTCGAGCTCGGCGACAGCAGTCCCGAGCGTGAAGTGGACGACGCTCATCATGCACCAAGGGACGAAGATGAAGAGGGAGATGCGGGCGAGGAAGACGACGATGACGCTGATGTGGATGATCTGGAGCTACCGTCGCCGGCACAGACGCAGAGACATAGCGTCGGAGCAGCTGCGAACGCTGCTGCTGTGGGTGATGATGATGACGATCTGGACAAGCAGCTTGCTTTGGCGATGATGGAGGATGATGATGGGAGCGAGGAGAGTGAGGAGGAGTGAGCAGGCTGTGGTCTATCTATGCGAGAGAGAAGGCTGCCATGAGGCTGCATTCTTGACAATTATGGTGCTGGCTTTCAATGCCCAAGATTTGGCGAAACTTCTTCGATCATGTCTGGACGAACAACACCATCGCGAAGTATCAGCGCTTACGCCGCTACTCGAGCGCAGATCACGCATCTCGCATGGCGAAGCTGCGGGAAGACCAATCAAGGCCGAGCATCGCAGCCTGCGAGGTGTCCCTTTCGGTGCTGCCAGGAGCTTGACCATATTGCAATGGCTACGCCTGGCGCCGTGTGAAGATGTGTGGAATGGTGCATATCATTGGCGGGTACCACGAACTTGATCGCTCGGAATCTGTCCAGAATGTGGAGGGGAAATCAGGACCAGCGAGCATGACAATGTTCGCGATTGGGAAAGGCTTATTGCATTGCATTGTTGGGAACGAAGGGTTCAGCTTTTCAGCATGAGGCTAGCTTGGCATAACGTCCTCTGGACAGTCGATATACCTTAGGTACCTACGAATAATGAATGCATCTACGAGCAGCGATGCTACAGGGATGCCATTGGCTCACGTTCGAACCGCGCTAGTATTTGTACCTTTGACCAACGCCCTCGGGCTGGCCGGAGGATCTCATCGGGGGCACATCAACGCAACGCTCTCCTGGTCGACTTTGATTGGCCACAAAGACTTGGCCGCTAGCCGGTGTGCCTGCAGTCAACGCCTCCGCCTCCGCCAACGCCTTCAGCCTTGAACAAAAGAAGATTGAATATGTTCCGCTCATTGCAAAAGGCAGCCGATGGCCTGTCGACGGGCCAGTCATGCTCTTCGTCCTCTGAAATTACTAGTATCACGCGGCTGTGTCTTGAAAGTATTCTGAAAGTCGTACCGTCGTCTGTCTGTACAATGCTCAATCTGTGAGCTGTCTGCCAACGGTCTCTATCCAAGGCGGCCTTCCCTTGTAGACACGAGAATGCCTCGCTCATACTCGGCTAGGACACAATCCACGCATCATTGGGTCTTTCGAATCTATCCACGTCCAACACTCCGCTCAATCCACGACTTGAATCCCACTCAAGCACTCCAACCCTCTCATCCCCTCCCTCTCAAACGCAGCGACCATCTGCTCGCACCTCCTCCTCAATGTCTCCTCGCCCTGCTCCGCGCGGAAACGCACCCACTCCTCCACGCTCATCTTCTTCTCGGGACTCGTCAACTCACCAGCCGCGGCAACGAGTTGTCGCCCAACGCGGCCAGGTGTAGGTTGCGGAGACGCGAGGAGAACGGTGTCGAGGTCGACGGCTTGCCACGGAGGGTTCGATGTAAGATGGGAGATCTGTTTGCTGGGACTTTGAAATTGTTTGGCGGGTGATCGGTTCGGTGTGCCGAGTGCGAGAGGGATGCGGGAGGTTTTCGTCGGACTCACGATGAGCTGCGGGTGGGCTTGTTTGGCTGAAGGTGCCATGACTGATGAGGGTAGGTTCTCCTTATCGCTGCCGGTCGGACTGAACATCAAAGACTTGTGTTCGCCAAGTTGCAGGGAGATTCGTGGAGGTGAGTCGTGCTTCTCGGTTGGCACTTCGTGCTCGTCCTCGGTATGCGCTTCGAGTTCCGCGGTGTCTTTGCTGATGCGACCTTGGGAGGGTGACGTCTCGAATTCATCCACTAGATCTTGTTCTGTTTGAACAGCAGCTTGAGCCAACTCCTCCGCAGCGATTCGCTCGAGCTCTTTTTCGATTTCCAATTCGTCCCTCTCTAGGTCCTCATGCTCTTCAAAGTCCAGCTCGAGCTCCGAAGCCTGGTTGCTCAGCTTTGACGACCGTGATGATCGCGCAGTCGATGCTTTCTTGCCTTTTGGCTTGGCCTTGGTCTTCTTTGACGCTGCTTTCGCTTTCGGCTTCGCGACTTCTTCGTTCTCTTCGTGTTGCGGCGCTTCCGTAGAACGGTTCGCCTGCGCACTGTCTACGTGTGGTAGTTGCGACTCCAGGTCCATGTCGCTAGACGCCGTAGATACTTTCGTAGGCTTGCGACTTCGCTTGCCTTTTACCACTGGCTTGTCGTTTGGTTGTTCGTCAAACATGCTCGAATCCACCTTCACAACGCCTTCCGAGTTTCGTTTCACGCCACGTTGTGGCTTTGCGGTATGTTGTTGAATGAGCTCCGGCTCATCCATGGAATGCTCAAGCTCCTCCTGCAATTGCGCCGCCACTTCGCTCTTCCTGGTCGCCTCTATCGCATCGACATCGGGTGTGGCGGGCACATGTTCAGGCTCCGGTTCAGGCTGGGTGACTTTAGCCTTCCGGGTCCTGGTCGCCTTCTTCGGCGGAGCAATATCCATCTGGCTGACTTCAACAACAGAAGAATCGAGTTGTTTCGATGCCCGTCCACCTCTGCGCGTCGTCTTAGCTAGCGGTGCATCAGTCTGATCCTCCACTTGCTGTGATGCAGCGATGTCCGGGTATTCGATCTCCATTCGATCCTCCTCGTCGACCTTCTTCTTCCCTTTGGTACCCTTCGCGGCGGCCTTTGTCCTGCCTCCCTTCCTCTTGCCCGTTGTGGTGCTTGCTTGAGAGGCTGTTGTGGCGGTGGTGACAATGCTATCGTCAACGCCAGCCGCATCACCGTCAAGCTCCATATCTCCCAAACTGCCCGCCACGCTGGGAACTTCGCTCATGATACTTTGCGTACTCACACGGCTGGCTTTGCTAGCAATGCTACTCCTAGCCGAAGCCTTGCCGCGTCCCTTTGTTTTCTTGATCTTGCCATTCGCAGCCTCCGCTCCGTGGTACATTTCCAGAAGACCAAAGTACGGGCACGCAGGTTCACGTCGCTTGTGCTCCACAAATGGGTCGTCCTTGGGCTCCCATCCGTCCAGACTGAGGTTGCAGTACATGCAGGTAACTCCGTCACGATCCTCGGTTTCGTCGGTCGGATCCATAATCCACCCTGCTTCCACCATTTTGCTAATCTTGCACTTCCATCCTTTCTTTCCCTCATGAGGCCATCCGTCTCCCGATTTGAATGTCGCAGTTCGAGCAGCATACAATTCCTCGGATAATGGATCGCGTTGTTCGGGTTTTCGTAGGTCTCCTTCTTCACGCATGACACTTAACGATGTCGCCCACGCGCATCCGCTGGAGTGTGCAAGATGCTCGCTGACTGGGTCGTCGGTTGCTTCCCATCCGTCAAGTTTCACGCTGCACATGAAGCACTGCACATTGTCGTTTGAGTCGTGGGAAGGTCGGTAGAAGAAACCGGCGCGAGCGAGCTACATAGACGCATGTCAGTATGATCTTGGGACGAATATTTTGGAAGCGCGTACCGCATGGCCAGACGGATACTCATGAGGCCACTCAACTGTCCCATCCTTCTTCTTCTTGGAGGCATTCGAACTGGCGCGTCGTTTGGCGAGGTGATGTGATGTGGTGAAAGTCGCCAGGCGCGCCGCGAACCCGTTCAGATCTTTCGCCGGAGCCGTCATGATGTCGATACTCGGCAATTTGATCGCTATGCTGTGGTATATGTACTGCGCATGCAGTGCCGGCGGTTTGGCGGAATTGGACAATGTTCAATGAGATATGGAGAGCTTTCAATGTTGTCGCGTAAACAAAGGCACAAGCAGCCGGAGCTGAGACCGCGGCTTACGTCAGATGTCGGAAACAGTGGGCTGGACCCAGCGACCTCTCAAGGGCAGCTCAACTTTTGCGCGACATCCATTGTCCATTGTCGAGACCTCTTCTCTCTTCTCTCTTCTCTGTTCTCCTCTCTCGCCTTTTACGGTCCTGCTACCTTACAATCCGACCCGATGCCTTCACTTCCATAGACGGTCGATTCAGATAATTCCCACGAATCCGGACCATGCCTTCAACGTTCGATCAAAGCACATCTCTGGCCTTGTGAGAGTCTCATCATGTCCCTACCCAACAGACTGGCCGTAAGCTTCGCGCATTGCTCCGTAGGTATGGCGAACAACGTTTGACATTGTCATAGTGGTCGCCAGCGTTTCACTCCCTTGTCGGCGCACACTCCTTCTTGCTTGGCCAAGCCGCATACCACTACCGACCCTCCTGTTTGCGACGCTCGCAACAAGTGCGATCCCTCTCCGCAACACCTCTGTTACACGAGGATATCTCGTCAAAATCTTCTTCTTCTTCAAGCTCGAATTCGTCAGTCAAGAGCTCGGGATCTCCGTCGAGCATTTCGAAGGCAGGTGCGGAAGAGAAAACTTCAAATCGCCAGCAAGGCTCAGTCCACAGCCCGGCAAAGGACGCTCCGAACCAGAGTCTACCACCGGGTTGGGAAGAGAATGCGGATTACAACATCAAAAAGTTCTCGGATCTCCCGCATCAGTACTTTGGCTACAATCAACACATCAAGATCAACGAGGATTTCAAGGAGTCTCTACGATCGATTATTTGGCAGTTCAGAGCTCCCATTCGATATGCCTTTGCCTACGGATCCGGCGTGTTTGGCCAGAAATCTTCGTCCGGAGTCAGTACGGATCTGAGCCCACACCCGCATCCACCCAAGGCTGTTGAGGAGTGGCAGAAAGGTGGAGCAAAAGTCATCGACTTTATATTTGGTGTGAGCCACACGCAGCACTGGCATAGTTTGAACTTGGCACAGAATCCTCATCACTACTCTGGTCTGCGATTCATGCCGAATAGCTCCGCCCTGGTCTCTTGGATGCAGGACGGGTGGGGAGCTGGGATGTACTACAACCCGTTCATCACCGTCAACGGCGTGATGATCAAGTACGGTGTTGTCCATCTGGACACTCTAGCTCGAGACCTGAGCAATTGGGACACTCTCTATCTCGCCGGACGATTGCAGAAGCCTGTCAAGATTCTCCGCGATGACCCACGGATTCGTCTCGCGAACCAGGTCAATCTGATCTCTGCTCTGCGGACAGCATTGCTAATGCTGCCGGAGAAATTCACAGAGCGACAGTTGTATGAGCGTATTGCTGGCCTATCTTACATGGGTGATCCACGCATGTCTTCGATGATGGCGTCGGAAAGCCCAACCAAGGTTTCCAACATTGTGGGCGCACAACTTCCAGGCTTCCGACAACTATACGTTCCTCTTATTGAGAATCTTCCCAACATTACATTTACCGACTCTCGAACACCAAAGACCTACGGCTGGGAGAAGGATGACGCAATTCGTCACACAGGCACTATCAGCCATCTAGAAGATGTCCTGGGCGGCGAGGAAGGTTTGTCATTATCGCAGGACATGGATCCGACCAAGCGTGGAAACATGGTCCGCCGACTTCCCCGAGCCTTCCGCGAAAAAGTTTACTATTCTTACAAGAAGAAGTTCGGAATACCAGGCAGCGCCTTTGACGATATCTTGGAGGAAACACAGGACGAAGATCCACAGGGGTTTCATCGTCGCGAAGGTGGTGACTTTGAGAGGAGGATCGCAGAGCAGAGCGATCTTCCTGAAGTCATGGGCGATGGAGTCCGCAAGACGGTGTCCTGGCCTTCGACGATGCAGACTGTCAAGGGCGTCTTCACTGCTGGCATTGGGAGATCGTTCAAGTATGTCTCGGAAAAGCGGGCAAAGGGCAAGCAGAAGAAGCAGGCCGCGTTTGACGATGGCGGAGAGAAGAGAGGGCAGGAAAAGCGGGCAGGAAAAGAGGACGGGTCCGAGAATTCGTCCAAAAGGAGTGATTCAACGAATTGACGTGTGAAAGTGAGATATACCTCAAGTGTATGCGGAGCGCAAAGCGAAAAAGTCTGGGTGTCGGATGGGATGATTGCGGCTCCGCACGAAGAGACCTTCAGCCTGTGTAAGACACCGAGGATGTGCATCTACCTTGGTCTTGGGAATGTATAGAATGTCCACGCTATGTTGCGGATCAGCTGAAGGGATGGCTTCAGGCACGCGTCCACCACGCTCTCCTACGCCTTTATGGTCTCCTACCTCCATCCTTCCGCTCAAACTGAAACACTCCGAACCAGCCCACCTCGTGCAGTACATGTACGGTAGCGTAAAGACACATTGCCGACAAGACAGACCGTGAGAGCAACGATCCTGATGCACATCTTCCCAACTCTCCGCGCAACTTTCACCGTACAAAAATCACTGGGTTGGCTTGGATGGAGCAATTTGAGCGGAAGCACGGAGGGATCTCATGCACCTGCGAGGCAGACACGTTGAAACTTTGATTCTCTCTTGTGTATTTGTTATCCGGAGAAGGTGCATTAATAAGAATAAGTGCCAGCCAACAGAGAAAGAACGTCGGCTCTCGTTTTCTCAGATATAGAATCCTCGAGCGTAAATGGCCATCGTCCCGAGCGTCGAATTGCCGCAAGCTCCAGTGGACATTTGCCCTTGATATAAGGGCTGAACCCCCGATGCAGGGTTGCATTGTTGGCAGTTGTTTTCGCCCGCCGCCCCTGATCTCGTTAGCTGGGACAGTTCTTGATGACTGATGTGCACATTCTATAGCTCACCTGTGACACTACCCGACCCAAGAGATCCGCTAGCGCTACAACGAATGTCAGTGTTGTCGCTAGATCCCAATGAGCCCAACTGAACGTACCTCGCCACATATCTGATGACATTGCCACACCAGCAGGCCGCAGCCTTGGCACCGTTTGCGGGCCTGATGTATTCCTGCAGGCCCATGTACAGGTAATTCTCGGGTTGACAAGTTCGAGAGCACCGGTAACCGTATGTCCCCAACTGAGTCGTTTGATACACATCGAGTGACTTGCTGCCCTCGCCAGCTGCAACGGCGCTATGCACATAGCAGCCGAGATAGCTGTAGACGAATGATGGTTGTGATGATGTGGCGGCCGGCGACCCCTTTTCTCGCTGTTAGTGTCTTCAATGCAATATACGCTGGATGTATTCGTACGCTGACTCCGGTTGCTCCTTGCGGTCCCTTCATGATGGATCTATTAGTGGGTGTTCGGTGGGGTGGCTTGAAGCTCAATATACCGTGGGTCCAATCTCTCCTTGCGGCCCTTGCGGTCCTGTAGCCCCCGTGCCCGTTGCACCCTTTGCTTGCTGTTAGTGTCTTCATCACGGGATGGGAGATTCGATGTGGTCGTACGGTGGCCCCACTCGGACCCTTCACAGTGAATTGATTAGTTCATGCCCTGCAAGGTGGAGCAGAAGTGCAATATACCGTTGGCCCTATCGCTCCAGTTGCTCCCGTACCCGTTGCGCCCTTTGCTTGCTGTTAGTGTCTCCATAAAAAGATAGGGAACTTGACGCAGTCGTACGGTGGCCCCACTCGGACCCTTCACAGTGAATCGATTAGTGTATGCTCTGCAGGGTGGAGTGGAAGTACAATATACCGTTGGCCCTATCGCCCCTGTCGCTCCCTGCATTCGCTATTAGCATCCTCATCGTCACATGTCGCGGAGGCAACCGTACAATCGCTCCCTATTTGCAAAGTCAGCATACTTCCTGCTATTTATACGCGGAAGAAAGAGAAACTAACGCTTTGACCGGTTGGGCCAATTATGCCTTGTGGGCGTTCGCGGTGTCAGTCTTCTTTCGAGAAGTAAAGGTATTCATGTACGTATCTGTAGGCCTGGGAGAGATGTTAGCGCAAGACTCGAATAGAGAGTCGTAACGGTTACCCGATCGATCCCTGGAGACCCTGGCTGCCGGTCGGACGTAAATTGGGTGTCAGTCTTCGTAGGCAGAGTGCAGGGGGCTTTGCACGTATCTGTAGGCCTGTCATACATGTTAGCATAAAGTTCGACTGGATATACCACAGCAACCAGCAACTCACCCCTGTATGCCCTGCGTGCCAGTCGGGCGTGCGCTATGTCAGTCTAACATCGCATGAGTGACATCGATTATACTTATCAGTTGGGCTAAATGATCGTTAGCAAAGGACCGACAGCAAAGAACTCCGAGAGCTTACCCGACGCTTCCGACGCTCCCCTGTATGCCAGTCTGGCGTGCGCCTTATTAGTCTTTCGTCTTTGATCGAACATCGACTGTACTCATCTGTTGGCCTTTGATACAGGTCAGCATATTTCTCGCACAAGCCACTGGTGAACTCACCCCTGTATTCCTGTCGGACGTGCGTTATGTCAGTCCTTCATCGTTGACAAGACCCGTGATGCACTTATCTGTTGGCCTGCGATGAGGGTTAGCATATTAGTAGCAACGAGCCACAGGAGAGCTCACCCCACGTCGCCTTGCACTCCCTGTATGCCAGTCGGACGTGTGCTATGTTAGTTGATCGTCGTTGGGAAGGAAATCGGGTGTACATATCTGTAGGCCTAGATGATTGTCAGCGTACCACATAGCTAGGAGAGATTGCAAGAGCTTACCCCACGCTGCCGGTGGCGCCGGTAGGGCGTGCGTCGTGTCAGTGGGTCATCAATGTTGCGAGGCGCAAATGTGAGTGCTTATCTGAAGGCCTGCGGTGACTTTTAGTAGAGGACGTGGAGGACACGGTTGTGGCGATGTATTACCCTACGCTTCCTGTCTGTCCTTGTACGCCCTGTACGCCTTGAATGCGTGCGCGGTGTCAGTATCTGCCCCGACCGCAAGGTCTGGCTGCACTTATCTTGAGGGCTGGAACAAGTGTTAGCGTAACATGTGAACAGGAGAAACCGCGCGGACTCACCCCGTGCTTCCAACAGCGCCAGTCGGGCGTGGGCCGTGTCAGCATATTCTTTCTTCTGTCGCAAAATTTGAATGTACTTATCTTGAGGGCTGGAAGAAGTGTTAGCGTAACATGTGAACAGAAGAAACCGCGCGGACTCACCCCGTGCTTCCAACAGCGCCAGTCGGGCGTGGGCCGTGTCAGCATATTCTTTCTTCTATCGCAAAATTTGAATGTACTTATCCTGAGGCCTGGAACAAGCGTTAGCGTTACATATGAATAGGAGCTAGCGCATGAACTCACCCCGTGCTTCCAACCGCTCCAGTCGGGCGTATGCTATGTCAGCCTTGCGTCGAGACGTAGAAGTTCGTGGTACTCATCAGTAGGTCCTCGTGGTCCAGTCGGCTTAATCATGTCAGTCAACGATATATCACGCAGCTCATGCGACAATACTCACGCCCGTGGGTCCAGTGATCGTTGAAAGCTGCAACGCTTGACAGCTTGACACATCGAAGAGACTCAGATTGATGTACACACAACCATCCGGTCGGGCATCCTGTTGGAAAACTGCGTATACCGTGCCGTTCTGCAACGCGCAGAATCCAGCTTCCCCATTGAAGAAGCTCGCATTCCTCCAGATGAGATATCCATTGGCGCTCAGTGCGAAGGACGTTGTGATCGCACCTGGCACTGTAGATGGGTTGAATACGGCATACCGCAGGCCAGGAGAAGTGGAGTAGGTATATCTGACGCCGTTCATCGTCGCGGTGAGAACGCCGTTGGTGATAGCGTATATTGGCGATACGGTGCAGTCATTGGAGGTCGTCCCATTAGCTCCCATGTAGACCTGTGGCAGCCATATCAGTCGACGAATGGATGTCAACCTTTCCAAGACTTACATCTCCCTGCTGTCGGATCTGAAGCCCGTCGGATCTCAGGACCATGAGAATGAATGAGGTATTTTCGAGGTCACTTGCGGCTGTCGCCAGGCTCTCGAGGCTCTGCGGAATTGACGCGAGTGAAGTCAACGTCGGGCCCCATGTTATCTTGGGTGATTCGGTCCATCGGAACGTGGTAATGCCATCGAGGCTGGTGGGCGCATTTGTAACGGTGACTGCGACCTCCGGAACGGGGTAGAACGTCGTATTGCTCAGCACCTCCGTGTTGACCGAGACAATCTGTTCGTGAACAGTCTGTCGTTCCACGCTGCATGTTTCCAGGGCACTGGCCAGACCTGCACATCCCATCACAATGCCGATGAGAGCATGGCGAAGAGATGATGTGTAATAAGAAGCCATTGATCCTGTTCGTCGTGCACTTCTGTGATCGTGCGTCTGTACATGGACAAGACCGGGGAAGAGCTGGATACTAAGGAATAGATGCAAAGCTGGCATTCATTGGCCCTTGGGAGAGCCCAGGCGCGAGCATTAGCTTGGTCGCTACAGGAACTGAACATTGAGGAATGTAAAATGCAACGCCGCCGCGTGTGCACGACCAGATCTTCCACGCGACTGTTTTGCAGACTTGCCGTGAAAAGAGGCTCGAACGCATTGCTGTGCTCAGAGACCGCTATCGTGTCATCTGTATGTTCCCACGACAGGCGAAGCATCAAAGACGAAGCCAGTGATCAAGCGATATCAGGTGTGAGTGCAGTTGATCCAGCCAAGATCAGACCGCGTGTGTCCTGAATAGCACATTCCAGCCTCGCGTGCTTTTGCGGAGGACCAATGGCGGCTTCAAGGTTTAAGGCAAAGTCAGCAGTGGAATCCGGCAAAGAGGCACAGTCACAACATTGGATGTAGACGTCCGAGCACGCGCTGTGTGTCTGAGTGTCTCCAAGAATCCAAGAATAAGTTGCCTGCATACATGAGGAGGAGAGCGAGATGAAGTCGTTAGGACTATGCTGCCCTGCCGTAGGTTGCCGAAGCGGGCAGGTGTGCCGAGCGGGTCAGCAAGCTCAAAGCTTATTTCGGAATTTATTCTTTCGTCCAACGGTCAACTTCTTCCGGCTCGATCTCAAGACTACCTTACACCGCCAGTGACCATGCGGGACACGGCAGGATCTCCTTGAACACCATTCCTCTCGAACCTACAGCAGCATGGCTGCTGAAGTCGCCCCTTTGCCGAGGGTTCGCGCAGCCCCAGGACCCGCGCCGCAGACAGCCGATCAGACGTACTGGAAGACGTTCAAGAACCAGCTGCTCCTTCCTTCTCCGCACAACGTCGCAGTCACGTCCATCCTCATCCCCGACCACAACCCCAATGGCGCCCAAGCAGACACATTCGCGGTCACGAGTGGTAGCAGAGTGCAGATCTACAATACCAAGACTCGAAAACTCGTGAAGACCATCAGTCGATTTGGCGTGGACGACACAGCACATTCTGGAGCGCTAAGAAGAGATGGCCGCATCCTACTGGCAGGCGGTGACAGTGGGATCATACAGGCTTTCGACACAGGCTCGAGGGCCATTTTGAAACAATGGAGGGGCGAGTCTGCGCATAAGCTGCCGGTACATGTGGTCCGATGGAGCCCAAGCGTGCTCACCGACCTGATGAGCTGCAGCGACGACAGGACGGTACGAGTGTGGGATTTGACGGAGGATGCCGCAAAGTGGACCGGAATTGGACACGAGGACTACGTGCGAAGCGGTGGATATCTTCCGGGACAAGGAGGGAACATGGTCGTGAGTGGGAGTTACGATCAGACGGTGCGCATTTGGGATACCCGGCAACAAAACAACAGAGCAGCGATGGTGTTCAAGTTTGGCGCACCCATCGAGGACGTCCTTACGCTGAACAGCTTGAGCATCGCTGCAGCTGCAGGCAACGAGGTCTCCATCTTGAACTTCGTGGCAGGCAAGCCCGAGCACGTCATCCGATCGCATCAAAAGAGTGTACAAGCGCTGGCCTCTGCACAACACGGCACACGCATCTTGACTGGAGCGCTGGACGGACATGTCAAGATTCACAACACCGCGAGTTGGGAAGTCGTTGATGGGTTCAAGTATCCTTCGCCAATTCTCAGTCTCGCCGTCGTGCCCTCGCCGGCTGGCAACGAGTCAGACCGTGACGACCGCCATCTCGCCGTCGGTCTGCAGAGCGGACTACTTTCCCTTCGGACTCGCGTGATCGGGACTGAGAAGGTCAAGGCTCGCGAAAGAGAGAAGAAAATGCAGGCTCTGATGGCCGGAGAGGCTGACGAATACGAACGGAAGCAGAAGAAGAAGGATCTGCGACAGGGTATCCGAGCAAGAGATCGCGGGAAGGACTTCAGAGGCGAAGGTGCTGATATTGTCATCACTGGCAACGATCGACAGAGAATCAAGAAGCTACGACCATGGCAGAAGAGTCTGAGAGCAGGAGAATATGGCCAGGCTCTCGATCTTGTCATTCCTCCCGACGGCTGGAAGCAATTCGACAAAGACGACTTTCTCACTCTTCTGGTTGCACTACGCCATCGGAGTGCACTGCGGACAGCACTAGCGAATCGATCCGAACATCAACTACTGCCCATCCTGGCGTTGACCTACAGGTACATATCATATCCTCAGCACGTCGGCATGTTGTACGATGTCATGCTGTGTTTCTTGGAGCTATACAGTCATCGAATGGGCGACTGGCAGACGGACGATGGCGAGGGCAAAGAAGTTTTCGACATGGTCAAGAAGATCCACGTTCGGGTCGTCAGAGCAGAGGGTTGGGCTGACCAGGCTCAAAGGACGATTGGAATGGTTGATCTGCTCGAGTCTGGTTGAGATGCATAGCAGTCTGTGCTGGCGACAACGATTTGCGAAGCCATGTCGGATATCAGCCATCGGGATCAACCCATTCTCACGGCTGTCCGGTACTGTTGATCATCGCTCCATCGATCACCAGCTCCTGGCCCGTGACGAAGGATGCCTCCTTGGAGCACAAGTACAACGCGGCGTGTGCAATGTCCCAGACCGTGCCCATCTTCCCGGTCGGCGTCTGCTTGTCGCGAACCTTGCGGTAACCCTCCTGGTCACCACCGGCATACTTGTCCGCCAACACCGATACCAAAGGAGAATTGATCAGACCTGGGACGACCGTGTTCAACCGCACCTTGCCTGCCGTCCTCTGCGCGTAGATCACGGCCGTGGTCTTTGTGAAATGGATGATGGCAGCCTTGCAAGCGGCGTAGGCGACCTGAGGTTTCCCGACATATCTCATGCCAGCCACGGAAGAGACGTTGAGCACGCAGCCGCCCGTCTCCTGCTTTTCCATGATCGGAAGAACGAGATTCGACATCAGATAGACACTCTTCAAATTCACGTCCATCTGCGCATCCCAGACTTCTTCCGTCAGCTCTGCTGGGCCGCCTGGCTCGCTCTTGCCAACATTATTTATCAGAACGTCGATGCGGCCGTGTTGTTGTACGCACGCATCGACAAAGGCTTTGCAGGCGTCCTTTTTCGTCACGTCCTGGAGGTAGATTGTGAGTCCATGACAACAGCTCATAGCTACAGAACAATCACTACTCACAGTCCGCTGTTGAAACACATCCACTATACTCGCTCCAGCTTTCCTTGAAGGGTGATTTTTGACTTCGTCGTCATTTCGTATTTCCTCAGCGGCCTTGTTCGCAGCGTCGAGGTTGATGTCGCAGCCGTATATTATTGCGCCTTGTCGTGCCATTGTCACGGCCATTGCTCCGCCGTTGCCATACCCCTCGCCCACCGCACCGAGGCCGGTGATGAGCACTACTCTGTTGCTGTAGTCGAAGATGGGCATTTCAAAGACAGAGGTTCGTGTGATGGAAAGATATGTTGATCGATGTGCTATGTATGAAGAGATGTCTTCGCCGACTGGTAAATCTTGGGACCCCACCCACGACCCCTCGCCGTCATCGGCCATCGTTCACCTCTTTTTAGCTGTCTAGGTATCACAGAACTGTTCTACTTTCTGAAACCAATCGACTGGATTTATGCCTGTTGTATTCAAAGCTCCCCGTCGATCTGAACCTACGTATGATCTCGTGCCGCTATCGTTTGGGACGGCGCCGGTCATTGAAAGCTGGAACTGCGAACGGGGAAAGATCCTCAACTGCGAAATTGTTCGCTCGCATTTGTGGACGATGATCGTACCGGACGCCGCTCAATAGGCATTGTCCGAAACGTTCGCTTAACCTGATCGCGAATGCAGAGGGATCGATCGAAGGAGACTTCTCCGTCCTGCCAGCTTCATCTCTCGCCTCTTTCGTCCGCCTGTAGTGCAAGGACGTTTGAATTCCTCCTCGCATTCTCGTTCTGCTGATCCGCCATTGGCAGCGGTCCACGGTACACGACGATGCGCCATTTGGCGGTTCACGGGCGGGCATTGTGCTTCCAGCACTGACTCCGCCGCAAGTCAGGAATGAGCGAGCGGAGTAGAGCGCTCGAGACTTGGAATGTGCACAAAGTTCGATGCGCTCGAAAATGTTGAGCTTCTTGACTGTAGTGAAAGCTCCTCCTTCATGTCTTTGTCAATTCCAGGAACTTCGACACAGAAACAACTTCATAGCCTTTCCTCTTCATCTCCGGAACAACCTTTTTCAGCATTGGCACCGTCCACGGTCGCCGATCATGGCAGATGATGACCGCACCTGGCCTGAGCATGCTCAGAATGTGCCAGGCGTTCAGTCTCCACGTGCTGATGAATGGATCATGCGGATAGATGCTGCCAAGAATTGTTTTGTAGCCGGCCGTAGTGACCACATCCAAGATGCGTTGACTGAAGACTCCGGAGCCAGGACGGAACAAGTGGAGACCGCGGGCTTTGTTCGAGGTCCTGTAGGCTTGTTCAATGTAACCATCGACTTCTCGTATTTCCGCTTCGAGGGCCGCATTGGTCAGAGAAACAGTCGGCTCGTCGTGCATAGCATGATTTCCCAGTTCGCTACCAGAAGCAACAATCTCAGCCAGAACGTCCGGATGTTGCGAGACTTGATTTCCGATGACGAAGAATGTTGCGGAGACGTCGTTGGTTTTCAGAATGTCCAATATTTCGCGAGTATACTGACTTGGCGAATCATCGATCGTGAGCGCGACAATCTTCCTCTTCGTGTTGACCTGGAACAGAACTTCCGGGAAGCGCTGTTGGAAGTAGCTGATGGCCAATTTGGGCGGCTTGTAGACGACGTAGATCGGGACCAAGATCAACAGGACGACCAGAACGGCAGTAGTCTGAACCGCCATTCGCGTCCGACGCGCTCTGCGTCGATGCCAGCGTCCAGGAAGGCGGAAGAAGGGCGAGAAGAGGGCCATTCCATCATGTTGCCATCTCGTATTGATGTCTCTGGACGAAGCACTTCGATGAACAGGGACTCCGGACGATGTTGATGTTCGATAATGGAAAGGGGTTTAATTGATGGTCGACGAAGAATGCGGCTCAATGTCTCGGCAAGGGCTTGTTCGCCTCGTGACTGTGCACGTTTTATGCAGGGCAACCTGAGGGTATTCAAACATGCCCTGATAGTGGGGCAGAGATCGCAGAGAGAGAGGAAGGTGTCCTTCAACAATTCATTCATGTCCCTCCGCTACTTCTCCAGCCCTGCTGTCCTCTTTCGCACTGTCCAAAAGCGACCGAACGCCCTGCAACGCATTCGTCCTCGATTCTTATCCTCTACTACAACACCCAACCCTAAAGCTCCTCAGTGGCCGTACCTCTACCGACAAACGCCCTCGCCCAATATGGCTCCTCAGCTCGACAACTTCTACAAGACCGTCGACTCCCTCTCCGAACCCTTCATCGAGCGTCTCCGTAAAGCTGTCGAAATCCCGTCCATCTCGGCCGAAGATGAGCGTCGGGAAGATGTGGTCAAGATGGGCATGTTTCTCAAGAGCCAGTTGGAGTCACTAGGCGCACACGTTGAAGCTCGCGAGTTGGGCAAGCAGCCTGGCAAGGAATACCTCGAGCTGCCACCGGCCATCATCGGTCGCTACCCGGCGAAGAAAGACGAAAGCAAGCGTACAATTCTGGTCTACGGACACTACGACGTGCAGCCAGCCAACTTGTCCGATGGATGGGCAACCGAGCCCTTCAAGCTGACTGTTGACGACAAGGGAAGGATGTATGGCAGAGGGAGCACCGATGACAAGGGTCCGGTTCTGGGCTGGTTGAACGTCATGGAGGCACATCAGAAGGCTGGCATTGAGTTCCCGGTGAACCTGCTCATGTGCTTCGAAGGAATGGAAGAGTACGGTTCAGAAGGTCTTGACGACTTCATCATCGCCGAGTGCAAGCCTGGCAAGTTCTTTGAGGATGCGGATGCCGTCTGTATCAGTGACAACTACTGGCTAGGCACCGAGAAGCCATGTCTTACCTATGGTCTGCGAGGATGCAGCTACTACTCGATTGAGATCAGCGGACCAGGCCAAGATCTCCACTCTGGTGTGTTCGGTGGCACTGCTCAAGAACCGATGACTGATCTCGTCCGTGTGATGGGAAGCCTCGTGGACACCAACGGCACCATCCAGATTGAAGGCATCAAGGACCTGGTTGCACCGCTCACCAAGGAGGAGGAGAGTCTCTACAAGGGTATTGCCTTCACCATGGACAACTTGTACGAGTCGTTGGGTAGCCAGACCGGTATCTACCCCGACAAGGAGCGCACACTCATGGGCCGGTGGAGATACCCATCTCTCTCGCTTCACGGAGTTGAGGGCGCGTTTTCTGCTCCAGGCGCGAAGACGGTCATCCCAGCAAAGGTCATTGGCAAGTTCAGTATCCGCACAGTGCCCAACATGGAGCCAGATGATGTCGATAAGCTGGTGTACGCTCACTGCGACAAGGCTTTCAAGGCTCTTGGCTCGAAGAACACCATGAAGACCACCCTCCAGCACGCAGGCAAGTGGTGGGTCGCATCACCGAAGCACTGGAACTTCACCGCCGCGGCGAAGGCGGTCGAGAGCGTGTGGAAAGTCCAGCCAGATCTTACCCGCGAAGGCGGCAGCATTCCTGTGACTTTGACCTTCGAGCAGGCCACTGGCAAGAACGTGCTACTACTGCCAATGGGTAGCTCGACTGATGCCGCTCACTCCATCAACGAAAAGCTCGATCGCCGCAACTACATCGAGGGCATTAAGCTGCTCGGTGCATACTTGCACTACGTTGCGGAGGAGCCGATGCAGGGTTGATTGAGCGACTGAAGAGGGACATTACGGTTGTACGAAGCAGTTGTGATGTCAATTCACGGCCGCGAGCATCTTCAGACCAGTCTCGATCAATGGCAGTACACATACCGAAGCAAAAACATGGTCTCACGATAGATCAGGCACGGGATGGTGAATCGAATGTCGTCAAGACTGACGCTGAACATATCATAGTAGGAATACAAATGCAACGATCAAGTGTCCTTGTCAATTGGACCGGATTCCAACTCGTGCAACAACTTTCTCCAACAGGGCATTCCACCTCTCGACCACAAGCAGCTCTTTTCAACATCTCACAGACCAATAGATTTGGCGAGCGAGCTGACGGGAACGTAGGCCTCGACAGTGACCAAAAGGCCGCTGACAAGCTTGTCGAGGGATCCCACCAGGCCTTCAACAGAGGCAGCGAGCGCGCTGATCTTGGACTCTACAACGCCTGTCGCAAAGTTAGCCAAGGTCGTTTGACAATTGCTTTGGGATCTGAAATACTTACTCAACGGCACGATCGCCACGATGGGCTTCAGCGTGAAGGTGACCTCCTCAATGAGCGCGGTAATCTCAGCCACGACAGCGGACTCGTCAATTTGGCGGCGGAGAATACCGCCAGCAACGCCTTCGACAGAGCCCACTGCACCACCGGCGGTTTGCAGGACGGTGTTGACGGGATCGGCAGCGACCTTCTCGACGGTACCGACCGCTCCGCCAGCGAGGCCGCCAACTTGTCTTGGGATGAGAGGGCCGACGGCGCCTCCAGCAGTATCCTTGGCTTGGTCGACAGTTCCACCGACGGTGCTGACGGTTCCGGACACGGTTCCCTCAACGGTAGTGACGGATCCACCGAGAGCGACTTCGAGGACCTCGGTCACGTCGACGATGAGCTCAGTGATGGCGGAGATGTCCAGTGCGACTTCGACGGCGGTGACGTTGCTGAGGGTCACGTTGGCGGAGATGGGGAGGTCGGAGACGGTGGAGTCTGCAATCATGTCAGGACGCGCCCGCCGGAAGAGTTGGGGTGGGAGACGATGTACTGATGGCTTGGAGGTATACGCCGACTGATGCCTTGAGGCCGGTCACGATGCTAACCACGTCGGCGACGGCTTCGGTTTGGCGCTTCTGAACGGGAGCCGCCAGGGCGCCGATGGAGAGGGCGGAGACCGCCAGGGTGGAGAGGAATTGCATCTTGCTGGATGTCTGGATCGTTGGGTATAAATGAATGTGGTGGCGAAGAGTGCCAAGTGAGGTGACAATGAAGGAAGAGGACGAAGAGATGTGAAGTGAACTCTGGAGAATGCTGTCGATGTGATTCTTCGATGACAAGGGAGGGTATTGAGGTCCTTACATATGTCTCTCCATCTCTTCACCCCTAGTCTGGCCCGAGTCTGCTATGGAGCACTCTCTGATTATCTTCCGGTCGATATTTGAGCCGCTCTATGGCTTTACGTCGGGTGTCGTCTTGGATAGCGTAGACACGGTCCTGCTAGTTTGTTCGGTGCTCGGTCGGAGCCTCCTATCGACGTCTGTATCCACAAGGTGGAGTTCTCCCGCTCCTCATCTCGTCCATACGCAGGAGCTCAAGACGACCTGTCACAACGATTGACGAATGTCGACCAAAGCGGTGAGCTCACCAGGCATCGGTGTATTACAACGACTGCAAGCTCAAGCGGGCGATGTTGCGATCGTCGCCTCGCAAGGATGTCGCTCATATGTGACGCATGGCGCGAACACATGCCCATGCTAGTGCTTGTGCTATAGAAGACTGCCGACTGCCGGCTCTTTCTAGTCTGTACACTTGTATGGATATCTTCCAACCACATCAAGAATTGTATGCAAGATCTGAGCGTCACGGGAAGTCGGTTCCGCATCGACCAAACAGCCCGAGGCGAGAATGGAAGCACGTCCACTGGAGAGAGGAATGGTCGCAATGACGGACGTTTCATCTGCTATCTGTAATCTTATGAAGCAGCACTGATCAATGACCGAACGTCGTAGTCTTCTCGTCCTTCGTAATTGTCGTGAATCGTTATCGATCTGTCAGTTCTGTGACCTGTCGTCTCGTTTCTGTCGTTATCGTCGTAGTCAGGAACGCGCCGGCACGATTCCATCCACACTTCATTTCCAGGCGAACACACTTCCCCTGAGCACTTTCCTCAGCTGCTCTTCGCAGCCAATGAGACCTTCCCTCATCTTCTGCGCCGTCGAGGGTCGCTTCGTCTTCGACCTGAGCCAAGTCGACATGCGGAGACTCTTGCGACCTCCTGGCTCATTCTCCACTACAGATAACCGTTGCATGGGCGACGGGAAGAGTGACGGACCTGCAGTGGGCGAGAGCATGATCGGGATATCCGCGGACTCGGATCTTGCCTGGCGAGGAGGGCGCTTGGTCAAAGGTGACAGGGCATCGTCCCATGTGCCGTGCGTCAGATCGATGTCTTCAAGATCCAGTTCCTCGATCGTTGTCTTGTGCATCGCTATGAAGGTGCTGATGTCATGCGATGTCGCTGACACGTTCTCAATTTTGACGCACTTCATCTTGGGAAAAACCAAAGACGGTGTCTGTGTGCCTGGCCTTGCTATTCCTGCCCTTCGCGCATGAGCTGGGTGCTCACCATGGCGTTCGGAAAGTGATGGACGCCGCAGAGGCAATCGGCCTCGCTGACCAATCCAGCGAAAGTCGAAGGTCGCCAGATTATGTTGAAAATTACGAAGGTAGGTTTGAACAAGTTTGAGCTGATCGGGCTCGCTGTCGCTGTGGTTCGCAGGAACACTATTCGCATGTATGACCAGATTGCGAATCCGGGACCATCGGCTGGCAGAGCGTGGTGAAGCACCGAAGCCCAGCAGCGGTGCGAGATAGATTAGTCCGCCAGGATGTATTGGCGAAAGTGTCAGCGTATCGAGAGCGTTGAGACAGTTCTTCTCGACCGCGATGCGAAGAGAAACGAGAGCATAGTCGACCGCGCTCCGTCTGAAACGTTGAGAAGCATCAAATCCGGGACAGCTGACAGCAAGATGTTCCAAGTTGACGAAGGCGGAGAATGCTCGAACGAATGCAGAGACGTTGGTCGCTGCGTGAAAGATTGGCGGATATTGCCGCGTGAGGATCTCGGTCGTGCCAAGGTCGCCATACTTTGGACGCCTGGTCGAAGCCTCCTGCAGATTTGGTGTGTAGGTGAAGCTCAGCTCAGCGCCGGTGTCGGGTTCAATCAAAGGAGGTAGGAAAGTATCGGCCGAATGTGGAAGATTGAATCGAAGAGTTTTGACATAGAATCCCAAACGGTCCAGCGCGGCCAGCTTCGACGGCCTGGTGAAAATGTTGGTCGAAAATGTGATGCTCAAGTCGGCGAATAGCGCAGGCGCAGCCCGCACGCCAAAGTCATGGCATGCGAGCCTCAAACTGGCAAGATCTCGTTTCGGTAGACATGAGAGTAGTGTTTCTCGACAACGGTCTTCCAGCTGCAAAGCAAAGCGTGTAAGGTTAGCGGATGTCGTAGACAGTGTGAAATTCACGGAGACCCCGGCGTCCGAGACAGTATCGGACACCAGGGAGGCCTTCTGCACTTCAACTTCTTACCCAGAATTTGAGCAAAGTGCTGCTGTCGCATAACACGAGGTTGCAGACGGAGGCGTAGCTATCGATGGCTGTACAAGTACTTGCATTAGCATCGATGTTCCGTTCGTTGAGGGTGTGAATGCGATGCGCGTACATCGATCGCTGGTGGTATCGATCTCTCCGAACAATAGCCTGCTTCCTCCACTTCGTACACTGGCAGCCGACGTGGCCGATGCGCCGGATGACGCGGTCGAGAAAGAAGTCGATGGTTTACCTGCCAGGATCCGGTCCTGCTTGCTGTGGATCATGATGGAGGATTAAAAGTTATAAAGTCAATCAACGTTGAATATGTGCGTGCGCTTTTGATCGTGACCGGAGGATTGTGAATTAAGGAAACTTGAAGATTGAGGCATTGTGCGGATCGGACGTTCCTCTGAACCTACCTCACTCGTCCTACTTTGCGCGAGATGCGGGCGACGTGCATCTGTCCCACTTGCGACCTGCGTCGAATGTGACTCACAAAATGTGTTCAGCTGGACGAGATGGACCAGAAAATGGACGAGCACTGCAGAGTCAGGAGCTCTCGAGTGGCAAGACACGACCATATCGCGAAAAGAGAACGTTATACACGAGATCAGTGGAGGAAGGCCGGAGGAGAGGCTGGAGTAAATGCACCAGAAGAGCTTGAGGTGTTTCGAAGATGGTCGATGCCCAATGGGAAGGATGATCGAGGGCCGCCTGCAGTAGGCCCATGCGGCACCTGCATTACTGTTGTCCCAGACCGGTGGAATATCCGCGTAACAAGCGCCGCAAACATTGATATTGCGCGTGTGTAAGAACCATTCGATCGCGTGGACGATGAGTGGTGGCTGTCGTTTGTCGCACTCACTCAAGTTGGAAGAACCTGGTGAGGGGACGCCTGACAATGCCTCGGCTCAACACTTTGAGTCGACTTCAGTCGCTGCAGCGCAATGGAACAAAACGTATACACAATTTCGGGCGCGTGAACTCGCCGAATCGCCTCATGTTGTTCGGACGCGAAGTTGGGGCGCGCTCGTGCGCAATTTCAGACTTTGTCCGTTGACGCGCCTTCCACAACATCGAGCCCGCGATTTCGACAAGCTTTGCCGTGTGTCTTTTGTCATGAAGCGAACAGTGGACGTTGGTTGCATTTCGCACTCGCCCTGAAACCGGTAGTCAACATGAAACGACGTTCTGCATGTTTCGGCAGACGTATGTCGAGCAGCTGCAGTGCGCTTATGCGGCCGGGGCCACCCATGGCCGCAGTGGTCCCCTTCTGCGAAGACCCAGGTGCAAACTCGTGAAGCATGCCTCCAAAAGTGCTACTTCACAACGGCAGCAAGTGACAGCCGAGAAGCCCTCGACCTCCCCAACCCTGCCGCGGTGTCAACTGCAGCTCGTGCGAGGAAGACGCTGCGCTTTCAGACTCGCGGAGTACTTTGACTAGAATCGTTCGCTGCGACGTGGTCAGCGTTGCGCCGCAACCGACACATCCCGCATCACTTACATTCTCATTCTGCTGCACAGCCTGAGCCACTCTGCTGAGTCTCTCGTGATTCGTCCAGTTCACTGTGCCAAACTTGGTGACCTTGTCGCCCACCTGCAGACCGGCCTCCTCTGCTGGACTGCCTGCAACGACGGTATTCACCCTGGCGAATGGCGGCTCGACGACAGGAGCTGCTGGCCGACTAGCCATTGACTGGCTGGACCCTGTGATTGAGCTGCTAGGACCGCTCGTCTGAGGTGTCCTGCCCGCTGCAAACTGTTCGTGGACCGCCTCCTCCAATCTCGCCATGACAGCTTTGTGGTCATTCTTCAAACGTATGATTCTTGCTCTTGTCGTGCGGATTTGTGGAACATCGATATCGGCGCGAGGGAATCCATCGAACGTCGTAAGGCCAGTCCGCATGTTGACTCCGTGAGAGTCCAGTACTGAGCCAAGGGCGGACAGCTCGGCCTCCAGGTTCTCTTTCTGCTCGATGAGTTGCTTCAAGGTCTGCTTGGGCGCTGCACTGCTCGACGGGGTCTGCGAGGTCGGACCAGATGGCACCACGGTCGGGTCGTGTATGTCGTCCATTCTGAGACCCATTTGTGATGGTGATGTGTGGTTGTGAAGATGAAGGATCGCAGATGATGAATGAGAAGCGTAGGCAACTGGCTGACGAATGTGACCTACAGCGGGGCACGAGGGCTCTCGTTGGCGACAGTCGACAGAGTTGCGAATCGCAAGCCGATATGTTTCGTGGTGGAAGGCACTCAAGTACGCGGTGCACACAATGCTTGTTGCAATGGGCGAAGCGTTTGTCAGAGCGTGTCTCTTTACTTGAGCTTCCACGCTTTGAAGAGAACACAGGACCTCGAGCTTCTTCGGACTCAGCTCCGCAAAGCGCTACCTCACTTCCAGGAGGCTCAAAATCCAGCATCACGCTCGCGAAGACCAGCATCTGGTGGATCCTCAAGACTCATCACGATTGCAATGCCATTGCCGACATCCTGTGCCACCCGTCGGCATCAGAGATCAAGTGTGGGTCCGGCAGCAACATCCTCGTCCATTGCTGCTCAGCATGACGTTCCCGTGTGGTAACCGCGTCTTGCACAACTGTAGCGAGATCGCCAGTCATATGTTCGCCGTACCTCGCTGTACATGCCGGTAAGTGCGTCTACGTTTGCTCACCATGCCATCACTTTGTCTCTCGCGTGGTCAGCATGATTCAACGATTGGTCGGATTGAGCATGCGTGCTTGAAAGGTAGGTGGCAAGGATGGTAGTCGACATTCGGCATGGAACGAGGTAGGCGCATATATCTTCTCGAGCAGCGGCGCCATAGCGTGCACTCCTGCTTCCTATCCTCTCTTACCTTTCTATTTCCAAAACAATATCAAAATGGCTCCCAGTGCAGCTCAGACCGTCTCCTCTGGTCTCAACAAGCTCCAGCAGACCATCAATGGTAGTGTCGAAGGACAGAAGATCGCCGACTTGGCAAAAGACACTCGAGATTACCACGACCCAGCCAATAGAATCACAACAGATTATGGCGTGAAGCAGAACAATACAGGTGAGTTGCGGTCGTCCAGATCTAAGAAACCCCTTCAGCAATTGACCACCATGGTCTTCAGATGACTGGCTCAAAGTCGTCAACGAAAACCACAGTGGTCCAAGCCTTCTCGAGGACCACGCATCACGAGAGAAGATCAACCGCTTCGACCACGAACGCATTCCCGAACGAGTAGTCCACGCCCGTGGCGCCGGAGCCTTTGGCACATTCAAACTGCACACCAGCCTCGAACAATATACATCAGCTGGTGTTTTGACCGACACATCGCGAACCACACCTACCTTTGTGCGCTTCTCTACAGTGCTCGGCAGCAGAGGCAGCGGTGACACTGTAAGTAGTTCGAATAATGCGAGGCCTGCCTCAAGGCCTTATTTGGCCCCCTTCCCCTTGAGTTACAAGCTGACCGCCATACTCCTCAAGGTCAGGGACGTACGAGGCTTTGCCATTAAACACTACACACAGGAAGGGTAAGCATCTCCGACTCTGCAATACATTTCAAGCCTGTTTCTGGTTACCATACAGCAACTGGGATGTGGTCGG
The DNA here is from genome assembly GCA_000223685.2 of Zymoseptoria pseudotritici STIR04_4.3.1. NCBI lineage: Eukaryota > Fungi > Ascomycota > Dothideomycetes > Mycosphaerellales > Mycosphaerellaceae > Zymoseptoria > Zymoseptoria pseudotritici. Next base: position 29,883 of record AFIR01000484.1, read on the forward strand.
CAACAACATTCCTGTATTCTTCATCCAAGATGCCATCAAGTTCCCTGTGAGTATAGACTCATTTAAGCCGCCGTCTTCAAAGCTGACATGATCAGGACCTCATCCATGCGGGCAAGCCAGAGCCCAACAACGAAGTCCCACAGGCGCAGTCGGCTCACAACAATTTCTGTATGCATGCCCTGTCAACCTTTCGTCGAGACAATCAGCTAACATATGAACAAGGGGACTTCCAATACATGCACACAGAAGCTACCCACATGTTCATGTGGCAGCAGAGTGACCGAGCTATTCCAAGATCATACCGCATGATGCAAGGGTTCGGCGTCAACACATTCACACTCGAGAACGCAACGGGCGAGAGACACTTCGTGAAGTTCCACTGGACACCCAAGCTCGGTGTGCACAGTTTTGTGTGGGATGAGGCGTTGAAGCTCGCCGGTCAGGATCCCGATTTCCACCGCAAGGACTTGTGGGAGGCTATCGAGAGCGGATCGTACCCAGAGTGGGACTTCGGCGTTCAGGTCATCAAGGAGGGCGAAGAGAACGATTTCGAGTTTGACATTCTCGATGCTACGAAGATCTGGCCCGAGGACTTGGTGCCAATTCAGAACGTCGGAGTGCTTCAGCTCAACCGCAATCCGGACGAGTACTTTACCCAGACCGAGCAGGTCGCATTCAGCACTGGACATGTTGTGCCCGGAATAGGCTTCTCTGACGACCCTCTCCTCCACGGCAGAAACTTTTCCTACCAAGACACTCAGCTCTCGCGCATTGGCATCAATTTTCAGGAGCTTCCTATCAACCGACCACTGTGCCCAGTCATGAATAACAACAGAGATGGACAAGGCCGTCATACCATCACAAAAGGCACGGTCAACTACTGGCCCAACCGTTTTGAAGCCGTGCCACCCGCCAAAGCCGAGGAGGGCGCTTACATCGAGTATCCCCAAAAGGTTGAAGGCATCAAAGCACGCCTGAAGTCGAAGAAGTTTGCCGAGCACTTCAGCCAAGCACAGCTGTTCTACAACAGCATGTCTGAGCCAGAGAAGATGCATATGACTGCCTCTTTCGGCTTCGAGCTGGACCACTGCGAAGATCCGGTGGTCTACGAGCGCATGTCTCAACGACTGGCCGACATTGATCTCAAGTTGGCACAAAGCGTAGCAGAGCTGGTCGGTGGTCCCGTGCCCCAGAGTGCTGGTCGCACAAACCATGGCAAGACCGCCAAAGGTCTCAGCCAGACCGAATTTGCCCCCAAGACTCCCACTATTGAGACACGACGTGTCGCCATCATTATCGCGGACGGCTTCGACTCCACGGCGTACAATGGTATTGTGGCTGCGCTGAAGGCCCAGAAAGCACTGCCGTTCACTATCGCACCCAGGAGAAGCCCCATCTTCGCTGCCGGCGAGAGCAAAGACTCCGGAAAGGGCACTCAGCCCGACCACCACTTGGAGGGCATGAGATCTACCATGTTCGATGCGATATACGTACCAGGTGGTGACGACTCCGTCGCTACTCTCCGCAAGAACGGACGTGCCCTTCACTGGGTCCGAGAAGCTTTTGCTCACTTGAAAGCCATTGGTGCAACTGGCGAGGCTGTGGATTTCATCCGCGACGCGACCGAGCTTTCAGGCATGCAGTACTCCACTAGCGCAGCTGTCACGGAGAGCTATGGTGTTGTCACTGCCGCACAGGTCGAGCCGCAGAGCTTCACGGAGGCTGTCAAGATGGTCAAGGGCGCGGCCGACTTTGTGGGTGCCTTCACCTTTGCGATCTCGCAGCACAAGAACTTTGATCGTGAGCTTCAGGGGTATCCTCTGATGGTCGCTTACTAGAGATGTGGTGGGAGAATGTGAGAAACATCGATAAAGGCATGGTCAGCTTCTCAGGTACTATGTTTCTCAAAATCACATTCGATGTGTCACAACACGTAGTACGGTAGCACGAGCATCAATGCTTTTTTCTTCGTGATGCTCAGTTAGCCGCCGGTACTTGGAAAGTCCTGGGATGCTGACTAACCGTCTTGAAACATGGATGGATTCACCTCACTTCCGTGAATGAAGTTCGCCCTTGTCTCTCACTCCGATCTTTCCTTATCCTCGATTTCGGAGGAGCAGAACGCCATACAGTATGCCGGCGCCCACCACTGCCGACAAGCCCTGGCATCAATACCTCACCATCGACCTCTTCGCACATGTTCTCGCAACCAGCATCTTCCACCCTTTCGTCGCCTGCCTCATCCCCGTCTGCTTCCGCTCCATCCAAGCTCCCTATGACAGTCCTCAGTTCATCGCTTCCTGCATATTCGCAGGCCTAGTCACCTTGATATGGATGCTCAGTGTCGTCAACAAGCGTGTTGCATATGGCCTGCCGCGGGAAGTTGACTGGACTGAGGAAGTGGTCGTCATCACAGGCGGCGCGAATGGACTGGGCAAAGTCATTGCTGAGACATATGCCATGCGAGGAGCGCGAGTAGCGATCTTGGACTTAGTGCAGTCGAATGGAGAGGATGAGAGTGAGGGCGATGTGAGATTCTACCAGTGCGACGTGGGCGATGTGGAGGCCGTGGAGAAGGTTGCGCGGAGGATAGAAGATGATGTAGGCAGATATGTCTCAATTCGTACTTGTGTTCACGAACTGATCTTGTCTTTCCCAGCTTGGTCCTGCAACAATTCTTTTGAACAACGCCGGCATTGTCAACGGCAAACCACTCTGGGATCTGACATCGAAAGACATCGAGCGCAACTTTTCTGTCAACCTCATCTCGCACTTCCACACCATCCGGACTTTTCTTCCGGGCATGCTCGCCTCTGAGACAGGTGGAACGATCGTCACTATCGCTTCTGTGCTGGGAAAGCTCGGAGCAGCCAACCTCTCCGACTACTGTGCCGCAAAAGCCGGACAAATCGCCATGCACACTTGCCTACGATCTGAATTGTCCTCCGCTTCTGCACCGCCCGGGGCAGAGAGAATACGCACAATCCTGGTCACGCCAGGACAGCTATCGACCCAACTATTCGCAGCGCTGGAGACGCCGTCGAACTTCTTCGGGCCGGTGGTCGAGCCGGTCGAGTTGGCGAGTGCAATTGTGAGGATGATCGACGCTGGAGAGAGCGGAGAGATCAGTATGCCATTCTATGCGAGGTGGATCGAGTGGAACTTTGTCCTGCCAGCTGCCGTGCAGAGAATGTTGAGGCTTGTCAGCGGCATTGATCGCGCGATGGGCTTGGCCAAGGATGATTCGGAGAAGAAGAAGAGCACATAGCTTGGACTGGACTTCCTTGCTCAACATATACAAGCATGCAGGCAATCCGTATAGCTCTCAGGAGGAGTGAATTACTTCGATCGCAAAGCGCGCTATGGACAATCTCCGGTATATATCGGGGAGCAGCATCCAGGCCCCTCCGGAGTCATTGGGACAGGCGATACGACGAGCAACGAGACCGCACGCTACAGCGGAAGTTTTCGAAGTCATCTCAGGACGCTCGTCCTCGACAAGGAGCCTCAATTCGAGCCGTGCAGACCGATCCTGAGCTGGGCGTCTGGCCTTCGGCTGCCCGCACGGAATCGAGCGCTGAGCTGTGCGCATCGTGCCGAGCTCCCACCCAAAACTTCCAGACCATCCGCAAACAAGAGCATGCGTACAGTTTCGAGACCATGCAAACAGCGAAGGAACACGTCGGACTAGGAGAGTTGTTGGCAATACGCTTGTCAGCGTCCGAGCGAATGCTGCTCATTCGATGCAGGAGGTCGAACTGCACTGTATCGACGTCCCTCTGTAGGGTACATCCACACTCCCCCGCTGGCGCATGTGGGCCTTCTCCTTGCTCGTTCAATTGCTCTTCCAACAAGGCAGACTGTTTCCACATCCGCCCTCACGTTCGCCGACTGTCCTAGAGAGGGTCAAGTTCCAGGTCAGCCTCTACCACACATCGTGCTGCAGTCCCCATTCGGAGCTGGCGGCGTTCATCGGATCTTTGAATGGCGACTCATTGGAGTCGTTGAAGGCCGAGTCATTGGGATCGTTGAAGGGCGACCAAGGATCCTCGAGGGGCGAATCATCGGGGTCAAATTTCCTCGCTCCTCATGAAATGCTGGAGTCCCATCTCGAACTTGGCGGGACCGGTCGGATCGACAAATGGCGACTCAGAGTTCCAATATCTGGGAGAGTGCCGATTTCGCAGCGAGCTGCTTCCAGGACCTCCAAGTCCGCCTCACTCTGAGCCTTTAGCATTGCTGGGTGACCGTTTCCTGCGAATAGCGAAGAAAGTCAACGTTCAAAGGACGCTGACGCTCGAAGGATGTCGCCATATATACAGAGGGCAGGGCTATCACATATATCTCAAAGGTACCTCAACGTACGAAGAAGTCCGCTGTTGTTGGCATTGCCTCAAAATGCAGCGGTGGGACCGACTGTCGCTCCCCCGAGCGTCGACCTAGTTTGATGCGCACAACTCCGCTGTCGCTGGCATGGTCTCCACAAGAAGCGATTCTCGCACCCGGGCCGCGCCGACCAAATTCGCGGCGAGGCGCACCTAAAAGAGCGCGCGGTGCGTTGGGAGCCAAGGCTGCAGGCCCACCGGGGAATTCGGAGGCCTGCCAGAGCGCCAGACGAGAGTGAAAGGCCTTGAGTCGCTCAATCTCGTCGTCTTTAAGGCGTTGCAGGGTGGCATCATCCAGCTCATGCTTCACGTTGAATTTGAAGATTGAGATCGAGCCGTTCTTGATTCCGTTGATCTCGAACTGCAATTTCGTATCTGCGCGAGCTGCCTTGGTCGACCTTCATCAAAAGCTGTTGTGCCAATCCCTGGTTCGCTTGAGTTCGTGCAGCCGGTACAGTCAATGAAGGGCGTGCCATAAGTACTCCATGGCGCGTTGCAGTGTACAGCAGCGATTCGAACTTTTCCCACATAATCTTGGACTCAACGAAACGAATGTGCCAGCCGCTGTCTCCCTATGCATTCCCATACGCATGGCTCCGCTCTCATTGGCATGGTCTTGAAGCACTTCTTCGCATCGCATCGCTCAATACCGCTTCGCTCTCTCCGGACTGGAACACGACTTCATACGTACGGCTCCGCTCTTGTTGGCATGGTCTCTAAATACTTCTTCGCATCGCATCGCTCTCCAGATCATGAGAGGTTTTCATGGGTACGGCTTCGCCCTTGTTGGCATGGTCTCTGAACACTTCTTCGCATCGCATCGCTCTCCGGATCATGAGAGGTTTTCATGCGTATGGCTCCGCCCTTGTTGGCATGGTCACAAACCCCTTCTTCGTATGAGGTCGCTGCGTATCGCTTCGCCGTCTTCGAGTGAGGTACAATGGGTTGACTCGAGTGAGGTGCGTCTCGGTTGAGATACCGTCTTTCTTGTCTTTCAGAAGACGTTTCCACTCTTCGTTCAATGCCAGAAGTAGCTTCTTCTTGTCTTCGAGGGTGATCGAGGGAGTAGCAAATGCATTTAGAATGTGTGCCACTACCTCAGCAAACCGCTTGTTGGTCTTGAAGGCTTGCTTCTCGATGTTATGTGGGATCAGGGCGTTGTCTGTGTAATTGAACGGCGGGAGCATGTGAATGGCACCGCTCGGATTGGACCCACTCTTCGTGAAGGTGGACATGAGGTTGGACTGGAACAAGGAACCAGCCATGACGTCTCTGGTCGTGGACTTGCTGGCCGTGGTGTTGCTGGCCGTGATGTCGCTGGCCGTGGACTTGCCGCCTTTGGACTCGTTGGCGGTGGACTTGCTTCCATTGGCTTGGAAATGACCGTAGAGGACTGCAATTCGATTGTGCTTCGGCAAAGCAGGGGGGTATCCACATCGATCACTTCTGGTGCGTCTCCATCGACCGAGTGGAGCTCAGGGCTCTTCTTAGAGTCGCCGAGACCGTCAGACTCCGGAGACGTCATGCCCTTGGAGTTCGACACGAATTGTGACATAGTGGAGTGTCTAAGAGACTGCTGAAGGCCAGGTCAAAGGTAAGCGGGGGGCGGACCCGGTGCTTTGGACGACGGCGAGGCTTGTTCGGATCCTCGTCGCGGATGAAATCATCGTGCTGCTCTGGAAGAGGGATCTCGGCGGCACTGGGCAGGGCACCGGAGACCAGGCCTATCTCTTCATCCAGCAGCTCATCATCCGGCAGTTCAGCAAGGTCGACATGATTGTTGACTCTGCTGGGGATCATGAGAGGTTTTCATGCGTATAACCCCGCTGTTGTTGGCTTGCTCTCAAACACCTTCTTCGTATGAGGTCGCTGCGCATCGCTTCGCCGTCTCCGCATCGCGAAACGGTTTTATTCGCATGACTCCGCCCTTGTTGGCATGGTCTCAAACAACTCACCTGGCACTCGATCGGTCTCAAGGGTAATGTCGTAAACCATGGTCATTCGTCTCATGCTATGCTATTCATGCTCGTTACAACGCCGGAAGCAATCCCAAAAACAAACGCCATGCTCTCCCAAAAACAACGCCATGCTCTCCCAAAAAAACAACGCCATGCTCTCCAAAAACAAACGCCCGCTTGACCCCACATCTCTCCGCTCATTGGCATGGTGAGCGACTCAACCCCGAAGAGGAGCATGCTCACCACGCAGAAAACCAAAACCACACCCCCGCGTGAGGGCGAGCTCAACCCCGAAGGGGAGCTCAAGCCCAAGCCAAAGTCCAAGAATCCACCCGGTGAGGGCGAGCTCAACCCCGAAGGGGAGCTCAAGCCCAAGCCAAAGTCCAAGAATCCACCCGGTGAGGGCGAGCTCAACCCCGAAGGGGAGCTCAAGCCCAAGAAAGTCGACTCAACCCCGAAGGGGAGTCAAAGCTCAAGGCATGGGAGGAAAGCCATCCTGCTCGAACAACCAGGTGAGGATTTCTCCCCCGCTTCGCAGCCAATGCTGGTAGGCCATCTCGAATTTGGCGGCCTCGGTCGCATCGATGATAGGCGACTCGTTGGCATCGCGTTTTCCAACATCGGGTGGGATGCCGAATTCCAGGTGAGCGGCTTCCACATCGGTGTCCACCTCTGGCGTGAGGCTAGTTTCCACCTCGTTGACCTCGTTCGCCTCCTCCTCATTGGGACGATCTTCACCTCGGAAGATGTTCTCCCTCACCTCGCAATCCTCCTCCACCTCCATTTCGTCATCGCTGTCCGCGTCGTACATCCGGAATGTTCCAGACGCATCTCCAGGTCGGTTGTGGGGTATGGCGACAAGATCATCGATCTTCACACGCTTGGTACGGTGCTGGGTCATCTCTCTGATTTCCTCATCCTTCTGCAAGTTGTGAAGGTGGTCTTTCGCTTCGTGGTATGCGCGCAGCTTCTCGAGTCTGCTGTCGGCATTTGGGTCGCGGGGGAGAGGCTTGGGATCCCAGGCACGTCTCGGGATCGTAACTTGCGACGCAAGCTCGCGGCGGCGGCGTACTGATGCGATGTCGCGGTGTCTGCTTGGTGTGGGTTCTGGACGGCGAATGTTCGTCTCGGAAGGCTCGGTGTATTCGGAGATTGCGCCCAGTGGGGTAGGGTAGGTGCTGCCGGGGGCAGATGGCGGGATGCGCGCAGTGCGTGGTGTCCTCATTGCCTTGGTGCGAGTGGGTGTTGCGTCGCTGAAGTCTGGGCGCGCTAGAACTGGCTCCTGTCTCACTTCTTGTTGTACCTCGTAATGCGCTTCTGGCTCTTGCTCTTGCTCTGGTGCTGGACGCTTGCGTGAGGCTGGCAGGGCACCAAGCGCTGCGTCTGAGTCTTGAGATGACACGCCGTTCTGGAGGAGTGAGGGTCGCTGTGCCTGAGTGTTGGTGCTGAGCTTGCGAATGGTGCCGAACGGTGACGAAAGAAGGCCAAAAGCGCGGCGGAGGAGGTTGGGCCTGGGGGTCTCAGCAGCGTTGTTGTGTGGCGATGACGAGGTGTCGCGGTTGACGTTCTGCTGCTGCACTGAGCTTGGAGCGGTCTGATGTGAGTGTGGCGCCAAAGTCAGAGGTGTTGAAGTGACCATTTGAGAGTCGCCAAATTCGGAGAGTTCGCCAGACGTGGGTGACTGTTTGCTAGGTGACTCTTTGGTGGGTGACTGTTTGCTGGGAGTGTCGGAGCTCGTGACCTTCTGCTTCCTGCTGGGCGCGTTCTTGTAGAGGAAGTGATCGCGCAGAGGCTGTGACGGTTTGGCTGGCGCGCTGCGCTGAATGCCGCCGACTTGGATGCGGCGCTCCAGATCTTCGACCTCGTCCTCGAGTTTTTCAACCTCGACCTTGTGTTGGCGCACCACTTGAATCTGATTGTCGGCGATGGCATGAATGACATCGTCTTTTTGGCGGCTGGTCAGTGTCGGGATGATGTGCCGCTCGTTGTTGTATACGATGCGACGTGCGATTTCGGCGGGGTTGAAAACTGCGCCTTCCTTTTTCGTGGGCTTACTGTGGTCGTCAGAAGCGGCGACGGAGGATGCGCGGCTGGAGGCTTTGGACGCGATGCGAGTGCTGCGTCGCGAGGCCGATGGCGGAGGTTGGTCGCGTAGGCGAGCCATTGTGTGTGCGTGTTCTTGTGTGTGGTTACTTCTGCTTGTCTTGATTTGTGAACTTCTGATGCGCTTGTGCTTGTGCTTGATGTTTGCGGTTTGGTGGGTCGTGCTTGCGCGTGAAGTGTTGTTGTTGTTGTGGATGTGAGAAAGTTGAGGAAGGTCCGAAGCTCGAGCTTTAAAGAAGAAGAAGCAGGAGCGGGCCCGCGCTCGCCAAGCCTTTTTTAATCAAGGATGGATCCCAATCACAGAAACAAGCTTAAAAGTAAGGTTTCTCACAATCAACGCTCACTTTTGAGCTCCGAGCTCAAGCTCACTGTCCATTGGTCGGTCTAATCACGACAATTGAGCTCGACAGTCATGCAGATCACTTGCCGTACAGTCTCTGGTAGGACATGCTAAATAGTCGTGCAGGTACTCGAACAGGTAATTTGCCAGGACAGGCAAATAGCTGTACAGGTATTGTACAGGTAACTGGACGGGTCATGCTAAATAGTCGTACATGTAATGGAGCAGAACATGCTGAATAGCCGGACAAGTAGCCGTACATGTAACTGAGCGAGGTATCGTATGCTATTGAGACGTACACGCAACCGTACGGGACATGCTAAATAGTCGTACTTCTAAAGCAGGAGGCCATGTTAAATAGTCGTACATGTAAAGGCGGAGGCTATGTCAAATAGCCGCACAGGTAGTCGACCGTGCAACTGAGCGGGACATGCTACAAGTAGTCGTACTTGTCGTCTGCATGTCAAGATACGTGTTGTCGTTTATGTAACTTAGCAGGCAGGACGGACAGCTTCTATTAACTGGATGTTGATCCATGCATGTGTCAGTGGCTGCGCATGGATCAGCCGTTCGTCACAAACAAGCTTATATTTAAGGCTAATCGACAGCCGGGAGCGTTTTCCGGCACGTTCTTGCCGATCGCGAACATGTGGAGCCACATCGTAGTCCTTGTGGGATGCGAGATGTTCGCGCAGTCATACGTTCGACGCGAAGACGACACGCGTTGTGAATCACTAAGCAGCAAGGCGGAATGTTTTTGCATATCGGGCTTGCTCTTCGCCAGGGAACGAGGCCATAAGTACAATTGTCATTTGACGCGCTTTGATAGCCCGCAAGAGCTACATGCAGGCACTCGGACCAAAGGCAACCAACACGCCAGCCATGTCCAGCATCTCAAGCAGTTCGACGGACCAAGGTGGCTGCAACAGCTATTCGACTTGCCAACATAGCATGGATCGCTGGTCAAAGCACGACTCCCTGTATGCCGTTGATCCTCGTACGCCGCCATCGCAGTCCAACAGGCAGAATTGTATGCCTTGGAACGGTCGTTTGCCCGCCGAAGATGGCAAACTCGTGTCCGTAAAGTTCTTCGCCTGGTCGATGATTGTGACAGCCTTTAAATGAGGCGCTGTCGTCCAAGGGACGGCTGGATTTGGAGCCCCAAGGTGATGATCTTCCGCTCAATGTAATGCACTCGGGGTCATTCAATCATCGTCGTGTATCGTAATACCATTCTCCTCCTCCGCTGCTCCAGTGTCTCCATTAGTGTCCACATCATCTCCATTCGTCTTGTTCGGGACCTTGGCTGGAGCGAACTTCTTCTTGATCGTAGCGCCGCCCTCCTTTTTCGCATCGACATCTCCCTCAGGCTCCACGCTTCCACCAGCTTTCTTCTTCTGCTGTCTCTGCTTCGCTTTTTCCCGCTTTGCACGATTCTTGTCGAGCTTCTCCTGATCCTTCCGCTCGCGCTCCTCCTTCTGCTTTTGAAAGTCCCTCTCCGCCTCCTCCACCTGCACTTCCTCGTCCATCATTCGCAATCGCTCATACTCGCGCCGTCTGCTCGCCTTGTACACGTGGAACTCGCCACTGCCTGCGCCGGCGGAAGATCCTTGGACATTTGCCACCACTTCTGGGGGTGCAAGTAGAGATCGTGCTTTCGGTCCGAGTGCAAGGCCAACTTCGGCGCGATCAGGATTGGCGAAAAGAGCTTCAACTTGCGCCGATTGCTGTGTCGCTGGCGTCAGAGCGCGTTTCTTGGTCGGACGCTGCGAGCGATTCGACACTGATGTCGGGATGGATTCCGGAATGTTCTCCGACATGGTCGATGTTGTATGCTGAAAGGACGTGGTCCAGAACAGTTTGCGACAGCGTTGATGAGAGTACTGTACGGGAAGGCATTACTATGCAGAGGAATTAAAGATTGAAGATCACTGGCGTCACTCCTTTGCCCCTGCAGCTGGAGCTTCGAAACAGACGCCGCACCACTTGTTTGCCTTCTACGACAGACGACCACTTAAGATCCTGCAACTTCTGACATATATCTCAAGATGGGGAAGCCTAGGGTATTTCGCCCTCTGATTCCGCTGCACCTATCATATCACGCTGACTTGCATGTAGCTGATCATCCTCATCCGGCATGCTCAATCTGAAGGAAACAAGAATCGAGAGATACACCAGATTGTTCCCGACCACCGCGTCAAGCTCACGGATGAAGGCCACAAGCAGGTGGGTTACGAATCTTCGCTTGAACGCTTTACTTGCACTCCTGACTAACGCCATAGGCAGAGGAGGCCGGTCGACGACTACGAGAACTCCTAAGGCCAGACGATACTCTTCAAATCTACACCTCACCATACCGCCGTACGCGCGAGACCACCGAAGGTATACTGAAGACACTGACCGCCCACGATGATCCGGACGATCCGTCAGCTGCTCCGTCGCCGTTCAGTAGGGAGAAGATCAAGGTGTACGAAGAGCCTCGCTTGCGGGAGCAAGATTTTGGAAACTTTCAACCAGACTCGGCGGAGATGGAACGGATGTGGCATGAGCGTGCATCGTACGGACACTTCTTCTATCGAATACCCAACGGAGAGAGTGCTGCAGACGCCTACGATCGGATCTCGGGCTTCAACGAGAGTCTGTGGAGACAATTTGGCGAACATGAATTCCCCAGCGTCTGCGTGCTTGTCACCCATGGATTGATGACCAGAGTCTTCTTGATGAAGTGGTATCATTGGTCTGTGGAGTACTTCGAGGATCTACGCAACATCAACCATTGCGAGTTTATCATCATGCAGAAGAACCAGGACAACGGGAAATACATACTGGAAAATCAACTTCGTACATGGTCAGAGTTGAAGCGTCAAAGACGAGAACAAGAAGCCAGGGATAATCCACAGCGGCGCAATACGCTTTCAAATTTTCTGAAACAGCCTCAAGGAAGCCCGGCAATACCTCCACGAAAGTGGGGCGAACAGAATCGAGAGAGCTTTGCAGAATCCGCAGCGAATACATCGCCACCCAAGCAGGAGATAGAGCTTCCGCCGGCTGCAAAAACCGGCATGTCATCGGGACAGCAGACCGATCGACGAGGAGACCGCTCGAAAGTCATCGCAAAGGAACTACCGGCAGGCAGGAAACTTCCGTTAAGACCAGAAGTCGCTCAATTTCTCCATACAGGTCGCGATGGAGGAGGCACAGAATCTGGCGCGAACACACCCCACGAAATGAGTGATGAGGAGAGCACGGAATATTTCGATGCTGCAGGTCAAGGTCGGTTGACCTCAATAAAGAAGTCGCCAAAGCGAAAAGCGACAACGGACGACATTGAACGCTGGGCGCGAGAGAGTGGTATGAGACAGCATGCAATGGCAGATGCACTGGGTGACGAGAACACTGTCTACGAGAACCAGGATGATAATGCCACGGATGCCGACACACAGACTGTGCCGGAGACTGCGGAAGATCTTGAAGAAGCAGAGAAAGAAGACAAAGGCATAAGAGGAAGTGTGTACTGATCCAACGATTTTGATAGATGATGACCGCTTGGAATAACGAATGATACGATCCTTGACGCCAACATGATGAAGGAGATTTGCAGATACGAAAAGCCACATTTGCGCGAAGTTCAGCTTGACAACCAATCGCAGATGCTGCCAATGGCCTCTCCTCGATACCCATTCAGGCTCGCAAGCTCACATCTGCACATTGCGAACGAATTGTTGGTTCATGGCCTAGAATAGGCCCAATCTCTTCTTCCGCTTGGGTGTCGTCGCTCTTGCCTCCTTCATGGCCTCGGCATCTTTCTTCTTCTGCCTCCTTGACACGCAGCAAGTGAACAGCAGAATGCACATCGCAAGACCCAACAGCAGGAAAGCCGCCACGAGCATCCAGATCGCCGAGCCGAAGTAAGCCTTGCTCCTCGAGCTGTCCTCGTTGACATGATGCCGCACGACACCGAACAGCGTGAAGTCTGTTGCCATCACAATGATGGTCAGAACCCACGCTATGAACGCCGTGAATGCGCCGGCTAAAGAGCCAACAACTCCGGCGCCGATGGACACCAGAAAGGCGATGAATGTGATACCGCACACTATCGGGTGCAGGACCATCACTCGTGTGAGCGCATCGGAAGTGCCGCCGGATAAGGAGTCGATGCCGAAGTTGTCGACGCGCGACATCAGCGCGGCGGGTTCATAGCCGATGTGGCGGCCAGTGCACAAGTCGTGGCCATTTGGACTACATCGTGGTATCAGTACTGGTCACAAGATGCCATGGAAAAGGAGGCACCTGCTTACAGCGCATTTGAGGTGCAATGGCCGAATGTCCCAAAGGTGACGATGTAGTCTTGCGTTTTGCTGCTATTTCCTAGCTCAACGCGGAGGAGACCAAGATTGTTGATGATTGGCGACGAGATGGTGACTATGAGAAGAAGCAAAGAAGAGATGAAGAGGAGTAAGACTCCGAACCTTGTGAACGCGGTCAGCATACTCAGATATCTCCGACAATCAACAAGGTCTCAGCCAGAACACCTACCAGTGGATCGCGCTCCCGGCCTTCATGTTCAACACGCTATGATACTGGTGCTGGTGGAAGTTGTGGCAGTCGCGCGTTGTTGGGTGGAGGTAGTGGCAGCGTCCGTGAACGAAAGCGTTGTCGGCGAGTGTGATTGGAGTGAGAACGTGGTCAAGAAATGGATGATCTGGTTATAGGCAGGCCGGTTTCATTCACGGGAGCTGGTAGAGCACATGGTCGAGTCTCACATGACGTTCCTTGTGAATCGTCTGCTGCATGCGTTGCGACGCCATACCAAGTTCCAAGTCTGACAGGGCTTCACTGTCAAACAATAGCGATGTGAGGTAGGCGGAAATCTTGCATGGAAGCGCTTTCATATGACGACGAAATCTGATCAGCCTGGAGCAGCAGGATGTGCATTTCGAGTGAGATCGATCCCTTCGTAGACATGGTGGACAAGCATCGGACCGTTCGCATTTGCTCCTAGCGGGCGATGCGATCAAATTGCCATCGCATGCTCGATCCATGATCGATCAGACGGCAACACGAGCACGGTCCCGCAGACGGCCTACAGCGATACTGACAGCCTAACAAACATGTGTAAAAGCAATACATGAACGTTTTGTCATTTATATGTAAGTTCCTTGAGCGATAGCCGTGGAGCATCCGTTCTCTATCCTGCCAGCTCTCTTAGTCGGTCCAGGACTCGACGCAGCGAGATACATGCTCCCTTACTCATCACAGTCAAACCGTCGAGCTCACCATCGCTCTGACTCTTCTCAAGAGTCTCTTCGACGTTCTTGATCGTCGCAGCGAGCAATTTCGGCCCCCTGCTGTCATGATAGAGCCATCTGATGATCTCTTCTAGCCCCGCCAGTCCAGGCGCAGTCTTCGAACTCGAGAGTGCGGTGATGAGGAAGCCTTTCGCGCGAAGGAAGATGCGTTCGCTGTACAGTGCACTTGGTCGTTTGCTAGCTTCCGTGCCGACCAGATTCTCGTAGCCAGCCTCATTGAAATACGGTTCTCTCACAAGAACGAGTCCAAGCAGAGACATGACGACCTGAAGCAGGGTACTCCGGGAAGCATTCCAGCCTTCCCCCTTGTTGCCTTCCCACGTGCCGAGCAAGGAAAGACAAATCTTGCCGTCTTCGTACAAGTTCGGATTCACTCTGCCCACTGTGCCGATCGTCGAGTGGGCAGGCCATGAATGGAAGTGTACCTGTGGAGGCTCGGCGGGAAATGATGGTGGAAGGTAAACGTCGACGACGAATGGTGCGTTTGCATAAGGCGTTTCGGTGGGCCCAATGAGGAGAAGTCGAAGCAAGTCCATGCGGGTCTCCCAGGAGCGTACGTATACACCCGCTGGCAACGAAGAGCTATTCCTGAGAATTTTGTGCTCTTTCTGTGTGCGCTTCATGTGCACTGAAGTAGTTGTCGTTGGCTCAAACTTGAAGCGATGATCATCCGGTATCCGTCCCTCAAGAATCTTGTAGGCAGCAGGTGCCTCCTCAGACGGGTGTTCCGCAGACGAGATGGAACCGTCTTCGCCAGTTCGCAGCGGCGTGTCGGAGCTCGAGATTGGCGGTGTCTCTTGCCGTTCTGGTGCATCATGCATCACGTCGTCTTCTGCGTCGCTGTCGAGATCGCCATCCGCGGACTCCCACTCGTCATTTTCGACCTCGTCTTCGTCCATCGGATCGCCGTTTTCGTCCTCGTAGGTAGCAAGCATCTCCTCATCTTCCTCTGAGTCTTCATCGCTATCCCAGTCATCCTCGTCGTCGTCCGAATCTGTGTCGAACTCATCATCCATGTCTTCATCCCATCCGTCTAGCTGCCCAGTGCCATCCGAGCGTACTGCGACCACTGTAGACTCTCGCTTCACGAGAACATCTTGAACCACCGATGCTGCACCCAGACGTACAAGCAAGCGTCCGTCCATGGGCGTGTCAACGATCTCTCCCAGCCAATTTACATCTCTTGGCCTGCCTGTCGAGGGGTCGGACGGGTATTCCAGAATGAGCACAATATCGCCTCTGCGGACGTTTAATGCTGCTGGCGCCTCGATGTCATACAAGCTTATGTCTTCCTTCTGGCCTGGCTGGTATGACATTGCATGTGACACCATTGGAACAGGGACGCCCTCTTCTTCATCCGGATCTTTGGTGTAGTAGATGGTTGAACCTGGCTGCCACTGAATCGTGGCTATCCGATCTGCCGCGTTCACCGCGTGTACGACTCCGACTCGTTCTGGCTGTTCTACTTGGGGCATGCCAGGCACGGGAGACAAGCCCAATGTGTGCGCGATCTCACCTGGCCATACGGCATGCTCGTCGTCAATATCTCCATCGGGCACCAGATTGATGCTGTCTTCAACTGTAATTGAGAGGTCTTGCCATTGCACCGTGACGTCTGTGTGGAATGAAGATATATCGAACACGTTGAGGTCGTAGCCCAGATGGTCTTGTCTTTCAAGTCGAGGAATTGTGTTTGGATTTGATGCTGTAGAGTACTTGACCCTTGCGCCCGCCAGATCATTGAACCGTACTCGTAGATTCAGCCGCACGTCAGTCTCGGAATTGGATACTGTGCTCAGCCGACCTTTTGGGTCCACGGAGCTTCCGCCCGGCCGCCTTGTGCGGTCGTAGACTTGAAAGTCGGATGACTCCAACTCTGGTATTTCGAGCTGTGGCGGAGGCTCTTGTTCGTCGTTTGATCCGTATCGCTTCTGCAGCCATGCTACGTCAGCAGTCACAGTACGGACGCTGACAACGGTCCCGACCGGAGGCGTGTTGGGGCTATATCTACCATAGACCCAGGATCCAGTCCGCAAAGTACCCTTGGTTGTCTTGACGATGTCACCCACTGAGAAAGCTCCCAGCGTTCCATCGGCATGCTGACCAGACTCATCCGGAATCTCAACGACTCCATTGTCTGATAGCTTGACAAAGATGTTGTTTGTGATGCCCTCAACACGTCCGATCCAGTCCTTGTAGATGACCATGTCATCCTCCGTTGGAGACTCTGCGTATCTCAGCTCCACAGCCGGTATGTCTACGATCGGCGTAGGCTTTCCGGCAGGGGGGAGAGTGAACAAATTTTCATTCCCGGGTTCCCACTTTCCAGGAGGCAGAAGTCCCTTCAGTGTGTGCCCTGACGAATGCAGCACATCGCACATCGGCTGCAATGTGCACTTGGTGAAGGTGTTTATGACAACTCCGCTCACCGCATCTGAGACGCTGCGCTTGACGATATCGCCAATCAAGAGCGATCTGTCGAGCAGTTCTACCTGCGAAATGGGCAGCAACTCCATGCTTAGTTCGTTCTGCCAGCGCACCAGGATCGTGTCCTTAGGAGGAACGCCATCCTTCATGAATCGACGAAAGCTGGCTTGTGAAATTGCTCGGTCATGCGTGATCGGTTCGATCTCAGTCTTGCCCGGGTACGGTTGATGAGTATCTATCCCATCATGAGTCCGCTCAACCACAGCCAGGGCGGCCTTGTTGTCTTTCCTTGAGACAATGTCGTCCGGGTGCAGTGGCCGTGCCATATCTTCTTGATCAATGTGAGTGGCTCAGATCATCGAGCACTCAAGGCAGTTTCGTCGCTCCATTCACTGCGAGCGCAGAAAAGCGCAAGAAATGTGTTGGCGACGGACAGCAAACTGGAGAAATAGTTTGTCGTGGACTTGGTCGGAGTGATCGTCAACTTCCCACGGCGCAAAAGTGTCTATGATTTCCAGCGTGCACGGGCCGCCTGTTCTTCCGCCCTCGGGTTTTCACCTCAACAACGCAGTCCAACCTCATTGACAGCACCATCACACGCCGCTCCCTCACATCATGCCTCCCACAATCCTGCCCCGGCTGGCCCTCAGGCAGTCGAGAGTCGTCCTCCAGCGTCGTGCCGCATCCACCACCTCGGGAGCTGCGGACGCCGCATCAAAGGGCGCATCGGCTGCTAAGGAGACCGCTGCCAATGCGGCATCTACTGCGAAAGAGACTGCTCAAAACACCGTGTCCAAGGCGCAACAAGGACTGTCCAAGGTCACCAGCTCGGCCGGCCCTGCTCTCAGCAAAGTTGCGAATGCGGCATCGAACACCGTCTCGGGCATTGGCGGCCGCACCGGCAAAGTCATCAGCACCGTGCAAGGTTGGTAGACCTCTGATAGAGAGCCATTGGACGACGGATCACTGACATGTGCTTCAAGGCATGATTCCGCACGTGGTATACTACGGCAAGGTCGCTGGTGAGCTCGGAAAGCTCATCTACAAGGGCCGCAACATGCAACCACCGTGAGTACAACCAGACCAACACGCATCCA
Source organism: Zymoseptoria pseudotritici STIR04_4.3.1 (assembly GCA_000223685.2). Classification (NCBI taxonomy): domain Eukaryota; kingdom Fungi; phylum Ascomycota; class Dothideomycetes; order Mycosphaerellales; family Mycosphaerellaceae; genus Zymoseptoria; species Zymoseptoria pseudotritici. Next base: position 47,502 of record AFIR01000484.1, read on the forward strand.
TAAGCTAGCCATTGACCATCAACAGAACCATGCAAACTGTCCAGTCTTACCTGACTCCCATCACCAAGGCCGTCCGCAACCCATCGAGCTTCGGTTCGCAAACCGCCCAGGCCGCTGAGAAGCAGGCCGAAGCCGTCATCACCAACCCTCAGAACTTCCTCACTCGGTTACGAAACCTCGACCACGCGACCCTGACCACCGTGGGTATCACCACCGCCGAGGTCATTGGATTCTTCTCCGTCGGCGAAATGCTTGGCCGTTTCAAGATCATTGGCTACAGGAGTTCCGGCGCTCACGCTGAGCACCACTAGATGCGATGAAGGACGGAGGAAGGAGAAGGAGCAGATGTGTGTCATGATATGGCGGGAGTAGGATAAATCACCGCAGATGCAGCAGACGCAGCGGGAAGTAAAGAGAGCGCCTGCAGTGAGGCAGAGTGCGTGTAACACTGTGCATAACCTCAAAAGAGTTTCCTTTCATTCCTGAGCTCGCTGATGTCCTCGCATTTCTTGTGGTCCATTCCCAGTGTCCGGACAGCTCAAAAACCGGAATGGTGAAATCGACCGCGGCACGTATTGCAGCATTCGTAGCTCCTGCAACGACCAGCCACTTCAATGGCTATCATGCTTCGAGCGTGACCGAGCAGAAACTTCAAAGTACGCTGGCGAGACCGCGCAATGAGGCACGGAAAAGCTCATCCGGATAGTGAATCGATGATGAGCGACAAGATCGAAGTCCGCTGCAGCTGATATTTTGCTAGCGGGAGCGCAGAGCATCGGTTAGGCACCTCGCGTACCCAACCTGACGCAGATTCGAAAGCCGCAACTTCTCGGATTTGGAGCCTTACCGGCATACTGCCATAGTAAGTGACACACATATGCAGATGCCGACATACCTCGAGTTGACTTCCTCGATTCTGCCTCAGTGTCGAGCTTCGTCAAGGAACGATGCCTACTCCAAGAACGCTATGAGCGCAATATCGAGACACACGCAATGCAAACGACGTGCGTCCGATGTTTCGCCTCTACTTCCACAATCGACGATTGACGAGGGCCGATCGCAAGCTGGGATGATTTGGTAAAATGAGAAGTATAGGGCATGAACCCACCCGACTACAGCTGCTCGACAACAGATCAGGTTCACGGGCGCATCCCGTGACGAAGCAATGGGGCTGGCATGCGACAGCCTGGACGCGAGGAACCGGACCACGGCCGGCCAGGCACTGTGCCACTGACACAATTTGCCGGCGGATGCCGTGGCCCCATGCGATGATCAGGCATTGGCCTTGTGGTGGATTTGTTCTTTCCTTCCGCGGCCGAACATCGAAGCGACGCTCGCGCGCTGCGATGACGCGCTGTACACCCGAGAATGCGGTGCAGACGAGCAGAGATTTCTCTCTTCTAGATCGCCGCGAGCAGGTCCAGTCACGCCGCAGCCCACTCACACTCATGCAGGCCAGCATCTTCAATGCTTGCAGGGTGAAGAACGCGCGCACGAGCAGTCGCAGGGATTCTCGCAGCATCGCCGGGATTGTTAAACATGGCCCCGGTGGACCAGTGGATCGAAGGTCAGTGCATCAGCGGCACATCGCCGGCAAACTGATGGACAAGCAATGCCCCCGTCTGGCTCACTGTCCATGGAAGGAGTCGAGGAAGGAAGACCGAGCTGAGGGCCACAAGGCTGGCGACCTGGTAGGATCGTATTCGTGGCCTGCGCCAACTGACGTCTGTTTCACAGTGTCTGATCCCGTCGACTCGCCTAATAAAGGTCTACGAAGCAGGCGCGGGCGGTCTCGGAGCGATGGATACAGCGACCGTTCCAGGACCCCCAAGGCGATGGATAGGAGGCAGGCATGCGCCACATTGTGAATGTTGATGTGAGCATACCAAGTGACGCAGTGGTCTATAGGTCGGCCTGAGTAGGCGATCATGTCTGCAGCCGACATAAGCTGAAGCAGATCCGCGCCGCCAAGGTGTGCCCATGCCTAGCAGCGAGATCATGGACAGAGCCCAGCATGCGTTGTAGTTGTGGATGGTGGCTTCCCAATCTTCAAAATTCCAGCCGGCATTGGTCCTGCTGTCAAAAACCCTTCGTCATCACAACGCCCTGCTTGTTGTCGTGTGGCCAGGAAGTCCATGTCTTGCTCGGAGAGCGAGCGGCAAGGAGCTTCCTTCGCTGCAGTAGGCAACCTATGCAGACAATCGGCGAAAGAGCGGCCCTCAGCACAGAGATTGCGTACAGATTGTCTTTCGAGCAAGCGTAGAATGGTCTCATGCTGTCGCTGTCAAGGGCATGCAGATGATTGAAAAAACATGACCGTGAAAGTGCATCGTCTGCTGCAGTTACTCGCTTCCAGAATAGGCGACTCGGCTGGCGTCTTGCATAAGGGCACGCTGCTCGACATCATTCTGCCAGTGAATCAGCTGTCAGCAACAATCTGCGTGCTGCACACTCTGCATTTGTAGCGACGTGGAAGGTGTCGTACAATACAGGCTTGCCATGCTGTCGGAACGGGGGTATCTCTTCCACGCGAAGGCGATCAGATGCGGGCTACTCTATTGTTGACCACAGATCTATCTCACAAGCCCATAAACCTTTCAGGTAATGTGAAAGACAGCTCTGCCGCTCGTCGGAGGTGGCAACCTGGATGCTTGTTGAGGCCTGAGATGATTGAGATCAAAAAGTGCAGCCTGGAGCATTACAGCCACGGGAGACCAGCAGTGGCGAGGAGGATGCTGACAACCACGATGAAAACACGTATGCGCTCCGAGCGCGGCTTCAATCAATCGTCAGAGGACTCGAAGGTGGTCGATGACAAGCGTCCGCGTCTGGATTTGTGCTCGTGCAGGATGCTAGTCCTGGGTGCGCCTCAACGAGAATTGACTTGCGAAAATCGAGGTTGATGAGCATGCAGCTTCAAGCTCTAGTACGGCGATAGCGTAGTCCACAGGGTCTGGTGGACTAGCGTGTCTCGCAGCTTGGCCGAGCTCTGTTGCGACTTGCCAGCCACGGGACGGAGTGTCGGCGGGTAGCTTTGGAGAGGTTCGGCCGACGGCGGGGTCCACACTGTTCGAGCGACTTTCTCGAGGCTGGTTGGGGTATGCAGATCTTGAGGGCAGAATCTCAAACCAGTTGCGATATGACCAGGCTCGCATGTGAAACATCAAACCGCCGTAAGCCTTCCGATTGAACCTCCACAAATCGATGATCATTGGCGACAGGGCGCACGAAGCGCAGTCTCCATCGTGTTTGGGAACAGATGCTGCAGCTTGCAAGGTCTTCGCCGACCAAACATCCAGGTACGTACCTAGCCGAGTGGTCTGGTGTTGAGTCTGAAGCTCTGTCAACCTTGCAAGCAGTTCGCCAGGAATCTAGGGTGGCATGCTAGCACGATAGCGCAATATTTCGTCAACTCCCGCTAGTGCCGCTGTGCTGCGGGTGGTGGATCGAGCATTCCATTGTTACCCCAGTTTGCGCTATTCGTCGACGATAGAGGAAAGCAATCGCGCTGATCAACAATGGTCCTGGTCGTGCAGTCGTGTTGGCGAAGCGACGGAGTTGGCGTGTCTGGTCTGCGATCTAGATGTCCAGGTCTGCTGCGGCAACATCTGACATGGTATGATCAAGACATGAAAGCCAGGTTCGAGGATGGTGTGGTTGGGTTGTGGTCCTGTGGTTTGCGTGTTCAGCGGAAGTTGTGGTGCAATGGGCCTCTTGCCGCCGCGGCTTGGCCAGTAGAGACGTCTCGCCGCGCTGCTTTTTAACCGCCCATGGTGATCCAGGACCGTCAAACAACCACGCTACCGACGATCTTGATCAACCAGCACCAGCCGAGTCTCTGCTACGAGCTCGCGCAGCCGCCGAAGTTGACCCATGACAAGACCTTCGGGCTATCAGTGGACTGGACCTGGGGCTGTGTTTTGCCGTGGCTTACAGCGGCTGTGCTGGGCGGAGCCACGCTAGGGAACTGCAGGATGCGAGAGGGTGCCCGGCGACGACGACGGATGAACATCATCATACGTGCGGCCCGGAAATCAGACACGGCGAACCCACCGGATGATTGGATGCCCGCGCGGCCTCGAACACGGCGAATACAACACGAACAGGGCGAGCAGAGACCTTGCCAGGCGAAGAGCCAGCATCAGCACCACCCCGGATCACAATCACCATCACCACGACCACTTTCGACGAGCGTGTGCCCACCGTACCGCATATTAAAAAACCGAGACGACAGCTGGGAGCGCACGAGCACATTGTTCATGCAAGCCACGCGCAAGTGCAACCACAAATCCACACTCCATCCAAATAGCTAGACGCGAAGCCCACCCTCACCCCCACTACCATCCTCTTGCCTGGATTTGGCAGGTACCGATGTACCTGTGCTGCACCTGGCCTGTCAGGACAAGGTACCTTTTGCCAAAGGTCTCGCTTCCCTCCCGGGTGGACACGGCGCAGGCAAGATCTCACGGTAGGAATGCGGTCCAGGCTGCGGTGCAACGATTCGCAGTGCAGCCATGCAAATCGCGATGATCCAAGCAGCGCGTATACCACGGACATGTAGGGCACCAGAATCACCCAGCTGGCGAAACTTCGACGTCCATTTGGAAGAGTCTGAGATGAGTGGCCGCTGCGGTTCGCCGAAAAATGTCCAACCGCCCACTGGTGATCTCATCGTGGTCCGCCATCATGGAGCTTTTGTCGCCGTGCTCGGTCAGTAGTGAGGTAGTAGTATGGAAGTTAGTGCTCTTGCAACAGGCATTCTTGCCCCCATAATAATAAGCCTGCCCCAGCCAGCGGGCCCTCTAGCTACTAGTAAGCGCGATTGCTCTGCCGAGGAAAACATTGCCAGACTTATATTCTCATGTGCTCGTCTCGAATCTATTTTCCTTTTATCCTTTCATTCGCTGGGTGTCCTGTGTCGACTCTGGCCTCGCCACCTCTTCCTCTCGTTTCAGGGCAGCGGCAGCATGCTCTCCTTACTCGGCTGGTATTGGACTTTTGTCTCTGCATTGTGAGTTGCCAAATGCATCCACGGCCTCAAAAAGTTGTTGTTCGTCCCAGACATCAACAACCGTCCGTTCAATACCCCTCCATCGCCCGGTCCTCCTCGCGGAAGCGGGTATCCAAACTTTATTCCATAGCCTCACTTTTTAGTGCCCATTCACTGACCACACCCTCCTTCTTCAACAGTGCATTTCGTTATTTGCGAACGATCGTTAATTGCATCTCAAACTGGACATACCGGCCTATACCGATCCCCGATAATCCCACGTACGGCCCACAGGATGTCACCATCATCCTGCCCACCATCGCTCAAGGTGGCGAGGAACTCGAGGGCACTCTCAGGACCTGTCTCCGAACCGAGCCTTATGAAATCATTCTGGTCACCATCGATGCCAATGTCAAAAATCTCACCTTGTTGGCGAAGAAGATCAACAGCAAGAAGATCCGGGTGTTGAGCGTGCGAGAGGCAAACAAGCGCCGCCAGATGTGCCGGGCGATTCCTGAGGTATCCACTAGAATCACGATTTTCGTCGACGATGATGTTATCTGGCCCGTCAAGCTGCTACCGTGGATACTCGCCCCTTTCGAGAATCCGCAGATGGGAGGCGTAGGCACGTCGCAGAGGCGGGTGCGGCCGGAAAAAATGAATGCGTGGGTGTTTCTGAACATGGGCTACTTGGAGCGACGCAATTGGGACTGCTCGGCTTGTCTGCATATCGATGGTGGACTTCCGTGTCTGTCAGGGCGGACTGCGGCATATCGGACCAGCATTCTACAGGACGATGCCTTCACACACGGTTTCACCAACGAGACGTGGCGGACCATGCAGCTGAACGCCGATGATGATAACTTCATCACACGATGGCTGTACTCGCACAACTGGAAAATTGGGATGCAGTACCACAAAGAAGCGGAGGTATTGACAACGCTGGAGGCCGGTCCCAAATACCTCAGCCAATGCCTGAGATGGGTCCGCAGCAACTGGCGGAGCAATATCAAGAGCATGTTTGTTGAGCGTCACTACTGGTAGTATGTCTGAGCAAGATTGCGTTGTTTCGAAAGGACTCATGCTGACAGCTTGTGAAAGTACCCAATGGTGGACAACGTACTCCTGCCTGCAGACTACTATCACCGCTTGGGCATTACCATGGGATGCGTTCCTCTTTTATTCTTTGCACAGGGCATCGGCAGAGTGGTCAGACGATTCGCGCAAAATGGCATTCACTCTGCTGTTGCTGTGGATTTTCGGATTCACAAAGAACGTCAAGCTTTGGGGCCATTACTTTCGCTATCCAGTAGATGTCATCTACATACCGGTTCACATAGCCTTTGGCTATTTCCATGGCCTCATCAAGTTCTGGGGACTTGTCACTCTGAGTGAGGTATGCGCTAGCAATCAGCTCAGACTTGTGGGTGCATCGCTGACCGCCTTTCCAACAGACTACCTGGGGAAGCAGAGATGGCGCGGACTCTTCAGAGCTGAACCGTATCCGTATGATGCCGTTGCCACCATACGGCTCAACGACTCCCGACGGCCGCAAGTCCGAGACTTTCGAATATATGCAGGAAATGCCGCTCATTGACCAGCTGCCGGCCTACGACACCCACGATAGGCACCCGCCGCTCTCTAACATGACCTCCACGATTATCACCACGACTCCTTTTCACGACTGATACGACCTGCTCTGGTTTGCATACTCATACGCATTTTTTTCTGCGAAAATCGAGCCCCTGCCTGTTTCTGCTTCTTGCATCAGTGCGCAGCTGTTGCCATCACATGAAAGAATCCTCCTCCTGAACTAAGGAGCGAAGTTCTGGTCATGTTGATGGACACAGGCCGTGCTGGCCCACACAAAAGTTTTGCGTGGAGGTCAGCAGACATCCTTGGGTGTAGCATTTGTTTCTCTTCTACGGCGACATAGCGACAAAAGGGAGAAGGTATGGGTTGAAACTCCCGGGGAAATACAGATGAAGATCGCAAGATGGGAAAAGTTGGGCGGTGGTCGGTCCGCATCGCCAGTTCCATTATTCGCCTTTGGCGTTGTCCCTTTTGAGGACGAACAGTTTGAGATGCGAGAAGAGGCAGCACTCTGAGTGTGATGCTGTGTGTGAACATACTAGAATTATCAGGGGAGGGTGAAACCCGAATACTCAAGACATCTGAACAAGTCTCTTCCCTCTCGATACTCTCGCTTCCCACGCCCTTCTCTTCCAGCATGAGTGTTCTCGTCGCCGTGCTTCACCGTGAGAATGTGGAAGTTCCGACAAATTATTTCCCTGCTCGCGTACCTGCATTTCCCGGGCGCAACATCCCTGCACGCAAATTTCTCGCCACGACATCGGCTTCCTGCAACATTCTGTAGACACTTCGACCCTTTCCCTTCGCTTCTCGCTTGACCATGCATACGTCTGTATCATGCAGCTGTCCCGATTTGCCAGGAGGTCGTTACAAGACCGCAGATTCCTCGTCATGCTGTATGTCCGTGGAAACGGCAAGCCAGCAGCTACTAAAGGCGAGGAAAGACCGTTCTCCCGCTCGTCATCTCATGCGCGGTCACGCCGCATTGCATTTGCCGTTACTTCTCTCCGATGGGCAAGGCCTTCATGATGAGATTTCTTCTCGAAGCCATGACCAAAACCGACGCAACAGGCATGCGTCGTCAGCTTGCATGCACTCTCATCATGCACACCTTGCTTTGCTTGTTCTGCTTACATGTGATGCAGTAGAAGCGACCGGAGTCCGAGCTAGCTGCACCAACCACCCAGCCACCTCATATGCAGGTCTCCACATGTGAAGCTGAAGAAAAGCGGGAAACTCAGGTCCTCTTGCAGCTCGAGCTGCCCTCGCCCGGCCTCGCGGACGTCGATCTGCTCGCACCAAGAGCCATTGCACCACCCAGCTCAGAGTCGCGTTGGGCTTTTCGATGCGCCATCTGTGACATGGCCGGCCGCCGTCGTCCGAATGCCCACCATCTCCGCACCTTCGAGGCATATGCTGCTCATCGATAGCTGCGTGCGCGCGCTAGCATGGCACTAATACGAGAGCTCCTGTACCTCACAACTTCGCCGCCCGCCCAGCATCGATCCGCACTGTGCCGTGTCCGACCCAAACAGTCCCGACGTGCTGATGTCCGAATGTGGAATGCACAGCTTGCGCGCACGTGCGAGCTGTGAGCGATCCACCGTCTGGCGAAGGTCGGTACTCGGTACTGTGCCAAACTGCTTTCGCGAATGGAACCTGCCTGTCAGGAGGAAGAAGTTGGAGAAGTGCGATGATTTCTATGAGGTCTCATCGGATACCGAAGCACGACAGCTGGGCATGTTCATCACAGGACTGTCGTATGCTCGCAGTCTTCTGACCGGAAGAGACGCAAAGCCTCATCTCATGATCGGGAAATGCTCCGAGAATCACTGCGAGGTGGTAGGCCACAGCAGCCACAACACCACCTGTGGACGGCGACATCCTGATTTGCGTCAATACGCCAACTGACGCCTCTGAACTTGACTACGCATGCACGACACGATGGAGCTCTCAACTGCGCGATGAGATTGACAAAAGGCTACGTTCGAGTTATCTACAGCTCCGTTGTTAGTCCACACCCCACAACGCTGGCGTCGTCTACGCGCATGAGATCAAGCGAAATCTGCCAGGATATCTTCTGCCGCGTGGCCCTCGAGCGCGCTCGTGCCCGTGCGTGTGTGGTGGTACGGCAGGTACATGCATTCGCGAGCGAGCTCATGCGTGCAGCCGACGATGATCCGAGGATGAAGCATCCTTCGTTTTGGCCAGCGCTGATCATGCTGCCGTTGAGGTTTAATCGACGCGCGCATGCCGGCTGAGGCGGCTGAGCTTAGAAGTCTAGACAAATGCGCGAGACGCTGATCCGGTGCTCGTTGTTATTTACGTGAGGAGCTGTTGCCGGTGTTGTCAAGCTGTCGTGCCGTGCATACCGACGAGATCTCTTCGTCGTTTCGAAATGATCTCCTACCCGGTTCGCCGACGGAGTCAAGGATCCGTTGTCTGGAAGGATCGACCCCTGGCCGAACGGATGAACTGCGGCCTCAGCAGCTCTGCTCTCCCACACTTCCTACCACACCCTTTGCCTGACAGACTTTCTCAACACGCGCAGAGACCACATCGATACTTCTGATGATCGCACCTCTGATGATCGCACCGCTATACGACCCACTCCACCCACCCTCCACGAACATACGCTCGGGACCTGTCTGGTTGGTAAATCCTGGTGGCTTGCTCGTGATGGCTGTACCGAAGCTGGTTGGAATCTACGTACCTGGCCGGTGGCCAACACGCCTCCAGAAGATACCAGACCGGGGTACGCGATATGAGACTTGGATCTGCGCACGCGACCTTTCGTATCGTTGCAAAGGTCTTGGTCCTCGTTCGCCAGCTGAGACACGATAGCTCGATGTAAGTTGAAATCAGGTAAGCACTCATTCCACTCTCTCACCTTGTGATCAGCAAACAAGGTGTCCTGCTACCGTACCTCACTCGCTCACAAGGGATTCTGCCACCTTATTTCAATTCTTTGAAAAACACATCCTGCTATCTTACCTCTCCGTGTTCTACCAAGTTACCAGTCTTCGTTGGTCAGGTGTCCCACTAAGTGGCCTGCATTCGCTCACAACCGGTTCCGGCAAGATGCAGGGAGAGCATGGCAAGATCAAACTGCAACACGCCTTTTCATCGCTGCTAATATCTATCACACAAACTGATGCATACATTCACATTCACTTGCTGTCCTCCGCCTCGAACTTCTGCTCCAACTCCTTCAAACCCGTGAACGTCTTCTCCCACTTCTTCCACTCATTGTCACCCTCCTGGAAGCCGCCGGCCAGCGGCACTCGTCCACCCTTCTTGTCTCCGAAGCCCCAGCACCTCGCAATCGCCTCTTTCGTGCCCACGACCCCCCATGTCGCGATGATCTTCTCGCCCTCGCAGATCCGGTACTGCAGTTCCCGCATCTGCACAAGATCTTCCTTGCTGATGCCCTTCTCCAGACTCTTGGTGAATAAATCGAAGAGTCTGACCACCACGCGAGGGAAGCAGCCCGACAAGGCGTCGATGGCGGCGACTCCACCGATCGCGAGCACGGCGAGGAGGTTTTGGCCGAGACCGGTGAAGACGTAGAAGTGGTCGTGATCGATGCGGGGAGAGACGGCGATGAGGGTTTGATCGTCGATGATGCCGTGGGAGAGCTTGCAGCCGACGATGTTGGAGTGAGCGGCGAGCTTCTCGAAGGTCGAGGGTGCGATGTAGAGGTTGTTGGTTACGCCGGGGTAGTGGTAGCTGTTGGGTTGCTCCTCGTCAGTGTCTTGTCGAACGAGGTCGCCTGACCTCCCTTTGAAAGTGCCAGGTCCGCCTGTGCTCCCTTACATGAGGATTGGAATAGGTGACTGGTCTGCCACGGCCTCGAACCACTTCTGCAGACCCGCCTGGCTCGTTGACGGAGCAAAGTACGCCGGTCCCAAGACCATTGCATACTCAGCACCAGCAGCCTGGCTGTCCTTGATCACCTCGATGGTCTCTTCAACAGTCTGGGACGCCGTGCCGGCAATGATCGGCCTGTCCTTGAAACCCGCATCGTCGAGTGTCTTTCGCTGGCTCTTGATCAATTCGTGACGCTCGTGGTTTCGGACGAAGATGGCTTCGCCGGTGCTTCCGAGGATGACGAGGCCTTTGATGCCGCCGCGGACGAGGAAGAGGGAGTGTTCGGATTGAGTCTTGAGGTCGATGGGCGGTGAGACGGCGTCGTAGTTGGCTTCGCCTTCCTTGACGAAGAAAGTTGGGACGGGCACGTAGATTCCTACTGGTGGTGGTGTTGAAGGCATGGTGGCTGTTCTTGTCTGTGGAAGTGTGAAGAAGCTCTAGAGGATACGTTCGATGTTGTTGAAAAGGCGGTGGATGAAGATCAGGAGTAATACCACCGTGTCTTACTATTGATTACCCGCCATCAACAAGGAACAGGTCAGAAGCCGTCAGTCCCCAACAGACCTTCAAATCGTGCGGTTCAATTGCCAACGCAGAGGAACGTGGGGCAATGGTGGGGTTGATACCGGCTGAATGTGAGCTCGGTGGAAGATCGACCGAAATTTCGATGCTCGCAGAACCCGACTACACTTCAGCATCAACGACAGGTGCGTCTTACTATAAGGACATGCTCAATAAATGACAAGCAACCACGGAAAGATGAGGCTTGAAGCTGACTAAGTACGCATCAACTGCTATCTTGTTCGAATAAGTTATCGCCCGCAGCATTGAGCTGTACACCCCATTCCATTAATCGTGCATCTTCCTGGATTCTGAATGCGTATCGTTAAGACCAACAGTGCAGAATTCAATCTGTGTCTCGCGCTTGTCCATCATCCGCACTCATGGCTTGACAACACTGATTGTCGGCACGCTGTGAAAGCTGGCCTGACCCGAAGAACAACTTGAAGCGCTCTTGTCATCAGCCTTGACCTCCGTCTTAATCACCGACTCCTTGGCCTTCTCACTCGCAAAAGCATTTTCCAATTTCGGCTGTCCAGGCTGCGGCGTGGTGGGCGGAGGAGGCGGAACATTCGGACCGGGCATCTGGACATGCCGCAGACCCGAGGGCGGCGTCCTCGTTTCGACAGGACTACTCGGCCTCTTTGGTGATGGCGTCCTGCTCTTCGGCATCAAGTTCGACGTGGAGTAGGATTTGATCGGCACACGACACAGATATTTGCGCATGTGCGGGTTGTGGCCTTCGTAGTAGGGATGCTTGGAGCAGCCATATCTGGTCGAGTACATCCGCTCGCAAGGCTTGTCGTTTGCCAGGAGTGCTTGACATCGATCTACGTGCTCTAGAGCTCGGCAGCCGATCGAGATCGGTCCCTGACAGGTGGCGCTGAAGATGAGAGTTAGCAAGGACGTCTGTGGTGTTTGCTGTGTTTCAATGTGGAGGATGACTTACCACTCCCAGATCGATCGCCTCGTGCCTGAGACGAAAGCTGTGAGGCCAAACGGTCCCGCGATGGGGGTATAGTGCGATGGAGAGGCTTGGTCGTTCATCTCGTTGAGATTTTCTTAGTGTTTGATTGGTGATGTGCTGATCTTGGATCTGAGAAACTGGCAATGAGGTTGTTGTGTTGTTCAGTCTGTGATAATGGCATCGCCGGGATGTTATATGTCTGTGAGATCCAGCACCGCAATATTGAATGATGCGCGCTGCACTCTGCACGGAGTATACTCACAATCATGCACAGCCGAGTGATGATCAACTGACGACCAAATGAGAGTATTGGCACTTACGAATGATGCAGTATTCCTGCGCATGCATCATGCTCCATGTTCGACGTGATCAACGAACGTTTGCGCTGACTGACAAAACAGCGTCAAAGTTCCAGCTTTCATCAACATCACTGCGCACATCTTTTCGCTCAACCAATTTCAACATCAACTATACCTCGGCGTTCTTCGACATACACCTCAACATGTCAAGTTTATGGAAGCGCTCCATCGAGAAAATCCGTCAACGTGGATCCATATCCGGAAGGCGAGCAGGACGTACCAGGCCATTCAAAGAAGACGCTTCTGAGCATGACGGCACACCCGAGACGAACTCAGGCGCAGCGCATATACAAGCAGCAATGACAGAGGATCTGGTAGCCCACGACGTCCATCACACAGATGGTACAGCAGATATCGCTGCTGCGCCTCGAGCGCGGCATGATGGCGTTGCGGAGAGAGCTCTGATGAAGCAGCAAGAAGCCGTCAGACGTGAGAAGTCTGGGAGCCTGGCGCCAGTCACCCAAAATGTGCCGGATTCCAAGGAATATTGGGGTCCTGTGAGAGATCTGAGCGATGACAGACTGAACGCCTTGCTCCAGCGCGTGACGTCGCCTGAGTCGCAGTTCAAGCGCATCAACCGTCTGAATGGCGCCTTCAATGTGGCATACATCATGGTGGACTCGCAGGGTAAGAAACTCTGCGTCCGAGTGCCGGCTTGCGGGTGGAGTGAGCGCTGGAATCAGACGGATGCCGACCTTCTGCGCGCAACGGCACTTGGCATGAAGTACATCGAGAAGACGTCGCAATTGCCGATTCCTCGGATTCTGTCGTACGATGCCACGATGGGCAATGAAATCGGCGCGCCGTATATAGTCATGACCTTCCTCGAGGGTACGAGCCTGTCCACTCTGTGGGAGCAACAAGACGAGAGTCCTGACGTTTTGGAAGCTCGGCGGCAGAACATACTGCAGAGTCTGGCTCGAATCATGTGCACGTTGGCAACGACCACCTTCCGCACGGCTGGTACGCTTTGGTTCCCTGGCAACGATGAAAGTGATCCCGTCGTTGGGTGCAGTTACCGCCTCGACACCAGAAACATCTTCATGTTGCGCCGGAAGTTTCTCAGATTCTCATCGCAAGATTCTGTTGCCGATCAGCTTCTCCAGGGGAGAGACGAGCGCTATGCCGCCGATGGATTTCCCGATGAGTGCACCACCAGAGTCGAGCGAGGAGTGCTGGCACTTTGGGGATTGATGATTGATGCATTCCTCCAAAGCGCAACGCTTGACGAAGGATGTCCGGAATTCGTGCTGATGCAATCCGACTTCAATCCTCAAAACATTCTGGCGGACGAACAAGGCAATGTCACCGGCATTATCGACTGGGACTGTCTCGAGAGTATTCCACGACAGATTGGCTGGTGCTCCGTTCCACACTGGCTGGAAGCGGACTGGTATCCGGACTGGAAATGGCCGCCGGATCTCGGAACTGCGACGACTGCGAAGCCGGACGACTTCGAGAGGTATCGTGCCGACTACTCCCGGTACATACGAGAAGCCTGCCCGAATGAAGTCGATGTGCGGTTCACGTCGAAGAGCCACATCTATCAGGCTTTGCTGGACTCGGCTGAGCACTTTGAAAAGGTCGAGAACTTCGTGTACAATGTCCTGGCGGATATTCTACCACGCAATTCATACCCACGCGGACACGTCGGCAGTATTGGGGAATATGGTTTCCGACAAGGTGAACGTCTGTGGCTAGAGACGAGGCTCCTGCGGTACTTTGCGCCTGATGAGGGATGCAAGCCAGTTGCGTGATCTTCTTGGGTCTCGTTGGGTGAGGGATGAGGTTTCGAGAACGTGAACGGACAACGAGGACAGTTGGCTGAGTCAGCATCGGACGCTGCCATCCCGTCCTCTCCTTACGCATTGTGTCTTCGGCATTTCTGACATCAGGTACTTAATAAACACAATCTTTTCATGCACTATCATTATCATAGGCACCATCTTCGTGCTCAGTCCTGTCGCACTACAAGACCCGCGCCGACGCATGCGTTTCTTACGTGCCGCACTGCGTGCCGTCCATGTAAGGTAGTTAGTAATGCCAAGTCGACGTCGGCTACCGCAAATGGGCAAAAGACACGAAATGCGCCTCGGGTCAAGTAAAGTGGTAAATCTTTTCTCCTCACCGTACCTTGGGTTTCCTGTTCCTTTTTCCTATTCCTCCACAACACAACGCAACAATCCAGCATCCTACGCGAAGGCGGACCTACACCTCCCATTGATGCCCACGTGAAAGCGCATGAACACACACGACAAAGGCAGCACGCCAGGACTACACTCATCAGCGGCCAGCAACGCCTCGCTTGCAACCACAAAATCCCCTCCCTCTACCGCCATCTCAACCACGGAGCCATGCCAGCGTTCCGTTTCACCGGAATCTTCCTCCCCGGTCTCTCATCCGGAGTCCAAAGATGAAGCCGCGTCTTTCCATGAAAAAGACTACGAGTCGCTGAGGCGACCTTCAACCACCAACCATGGAGCGAACGAAATAATTCGCACGAAGACTGGATCCACGATTGGACACGATGGCAATGAATACCCTGAAGGTGGCTTGCGTGCCTATCTGGTGGTATTCGGCTCCTTCTGTGGACTACTGGCTGCGCTTGGAATCATGAACACCGTTGGATTGTATCAGGTGCGTCTGAATGTTCACGATGGGCACGAACCTCTCTAATCAACTCGTAGGCATATCTCGGAGAGAACCAGCTCTCTGGCTATAGCGAGAGTGCAATCGGCTGGATCATCAGCATCTATGTGTTCCTCAGTTTTGGAGTCGGGTTAATCATCGGCCCTATCTTCGACGTGTACGGACCGCGATGGTTCGTGCTCGCCGGTTCCATCTGCATCATGGTGTGCATGATGCTGCTCGGTGTTTGCACCGCATACTGGCACTTTCTCATCGTCTTCGGCATCATCGGAGGCGTCGGCACGGCGCTGATCTTTACGCCCGCAATCTCCTCCATCGGCCACTTCTTCTACATCAAACGTGGTGCCGCCACTGGTCTCGCTACCGCTGGAGGATCTCTGGGAGGAGTCATCTTCCCTTTGATGTTGCAGAATCTGTTCCCAAAAGTTGGCTGGGGATGGGCGACCAGGATTCAAGGCTTCGCTTTTCTGGCTTTGCTCGTGGCCACCAACCTACTCGTCCGTTCACGACTGCCACCGAAGCCGGGCCAATCCATTCTGCCTGACTTTCGGATCTTCCGCCAGGTCGACTTCGCTCTCGTCACAGCCGGCATCTACTTCATGGAATGGGGTCTATTCGCGCCAATCACTTATCTGACTCAATATGCTCTGTACTCGGGCGCGATGAGCACGACCTTTGCGTACCAGATTATTGCCATCTTCAACGCTGGCTCTACGCTTGGTCGTTGGTTACCGGGATACTTCGCCGACAGGATTGGAAGATACAACACCATGATCCTCGCACTCGCCCTCTGCTTGGTAGCTTCTTTCGGCCTCTGGCTACCTGCGACATTGCTGTCCGCGTCTGACGATCGAGACTCCCACAAGACCGCTGTCTTTGGGCTTACCATTGCCTTCTCGGTCGTGTTTGGCTTCGCTTCCGGCTCCAACATCAGTCTGACGCCTGTATGTGTCGGGCAGCTGTGCGAGACCGAGCAGTATGGACGATACTACGCGACCTGCTACACTATCGTGGCGCTTGGAACCTTGACTGGAATTCCGATTGCCGGCGCTCTTGTCCAGGCTTGTGACGGAGCTTTCTGGGGAGTAGCGATCTTCACTGGCATGTGTTACGCCGTCTCGATCGCGGCGTTTGTGACTGTCAGAGTCATGAGAGGTGGATGGGGTTTGACATCGGTCTTTTGAAAGTCGATACGTCTACTGTTGTCAGTACTACGTATTCTGTGGTCCTGAGAATGCTCCGCCTTGATTGTACTATTGATCAAGGCATGCCACTGTCGCTACCGGACTGAGAAGGACGTAAGTCTATCGAGTAAGGCGTCGATGTGTTATAGCTCAGCCAGCTTTAGAACAGTGCTTGAACATATGACTTCCGACAACCACTATTCCAATTGTCGTCCACATGTACTGCACTGAGTCCCTGAAAGATCCAGCATCTCCAAAATTCCAAATCTCAGACTCATCACTCGGCCTTCACCCACCTCCCTTCCTCGCCGTAACCCACAGAAATTCAACTCCATAATCCGGATCCCCTTCTTCAATCCCTCCTCCCTCACCCGCCTTCACCAGAACCGCATCCACAACCTCCAACCCTGCCTCCCTCACCATCGCCTGACTCCCCTCCACCCCAAAACTACTCCAAAACATCCCATGGCCCATCATCTCCCCATAAATCTCCTCCTCGTCAATCTCCGCCGCGAGATTAAACACAAACAGTCCACCGGGCTTCAACCACTCCCGTATGCGCACGAGCATGACTTTTTGCTCCTCGCGCGGGAGGTGGAAGAGGGTGTAGAAGCACGTCACGCCGGAGAAGGTCTCCGCTGGGAAGGAGAGAGCGGTCATGTCGCCGAGATGGAAGGCCGCGGTGGGACATCGGGTCTTCGCCATTTGAATCTGGCGAGGGGAGATGTCGTTTGCTGTTACGTGCGCGCCGGCGTCCAGCAGGAGGCGGGTGATGGGTACGCCGGGACCGCAGCCGAGTTCGAGGATGTGAGGTGGTGTATCATTTTGCGCCAGGGAGGTCAAGCTGTTCGATAGGACTTTTCTCGCATATGTTTCCCGAGGCGAGGGTTGGGTGAGGACCCAGGAGAGGTACCAGTCGGCGAGGTTGTCGTAGGCTTGTCTGACGATTTCTTTTCGATCGTCGTCCATGGTCGATTTGAAATTGTTTTGCTAGTCTTGATTGCTCGCGCGCACATCCATTGTATGCTTCGGCCTGGCCATGCTTTCGGAGCGTGCACTTCGCGTGGCCCGCGGCGTGGGAACGAATGTGTCAAGGGCGTGGTCCAGAGTAGCGCAACCTGGGCCCAACCAAGATCCTGCAGTCCACTTTTTCGTCTCGTTTGGATTGGATCAGTCATCTTGGACATCGAGGGAGCAAGCAGAAACAAACTGCATGCGAGATTGGAGATCAAGGACAGTGTGTCTTGTGTGAAAGCCAGAGAGGCATCAAGAAGAACTGGCTTTGCTGAAAAAGGAAGGAGCCTATGAGGCAGAAGGTATCATGTCAAACTGTGCGAAGCAGGTCGCGGTTCTTCTTCATTTCTCGTCTATCAAATATCGTAACACTCCCCAGACTCTTTCATTCATTATCAATATGTTGCAATGCGCTAGAAAACATCACTAATCCTAGCGGGCGACCTGCACCCACTCGGTGGTCTGCCCGTCCGTATCTCGTGCCAGAACACTGTGTCATGTCTTTTCAACGCCGTTTCTCCACGCTAAATGCCATCGTCGTCCAATGCATGTTCTGTACAAGGACATAAGGAAAGTGAATAAGATCGTCGAACAATGTCTGTCCTGTCGTCCTGCGTCGCTCATCGTCCATCATCTCAACGTTCATGGCCGCGAGTGATGTGCTGTGTGACGGATCCGAAAATCCGCTCGAGCCCAGTTCGCTCGGACGATCGCATGGGCATGGGACTGGAGCAGTGGTCTCATCGATCCAGGAATTCGTGCCAGTAGCAATATGGCAGATTTATGTGTCGGGATATGCAAGAGCCGCATACTCATCCACGCTTGCCACGCTTGCCGAAGTCCTCGACCTCAGGATGGACCACCCGCATGTGTCTCGTCAGAGCATCGTTGCGGGAGAAAGTCTTCTCTTCGCGACACATTGGGCATCGCACCTTTTGCTTTCGGCCATTGTGGATGGTATCCTCGTGACGGGTAAGGTCGTACGGTCGAGAAAAGATGGTGTTGCAGGGCTTGTTGGTGGATGGGTTGATGCGGGTGCACTTGTGCGGCCCAGCTTGCGAGTTCCTCGCAAGGATAGCCGCGGATGTCATTCCCGCGCCGGATGGCTCGGGTGACTCAGTGGGTCGTGATGACTCGGACTCTGCTACCGATGACGGTGAGCCCTCATCCTTCACCTGCTGTGGTTGATGCGAGCGATGAAAGTCACGCTTGTGCTTCTGAAGATTCATGTGAGAATCGAAGCGCTGTGTGCAGCCGTGGTAGGTGCACGTGTATGTGCCGGTGTTTGCGCGAGTGTCGTCAGGACGCTTAGGGGCAGATGTCGGCGCATCGACGCTTTCCTGCGAAGAGGCCGGTAGGCCAGCATCGCTTATCGAAGTCTCCATCGAGGGAATGGAGGCAGGGAAAGCAGGGGCCGGTTCGGAATAGTTCTTCAAGTTCGCTGATGCTGCCGTCGGGTAGTTGACCTGGAAAGCGCTCTGTATCTCGTCCGCCTGTGGTAGAGAAGGGAAGTTGAAAGCCGTGTTGGAGAATCCATTCTCTGCAGACGACGCATTTCTGAAGCCCATGTTTTGCTGTCCGTTGAATGCCGGCGTCTGTTGATTCAGGAAATTGGTCACTGGCCACTGTTCCGCGGCGGCACCGTGCTTCTCATAGCCTGCAGGTGCGCTATCCTGGAAGAGAGGAGTCTGGTCTGGGTCGTGGGTGTAGTCGAGAAGAGCGTCTTTGGGAGAAATCGTTTTCGTAGGCTCTCTCCTCAGTGGCACTCGCTGTTTCCCGAGCTCTGCCGCGACTGCTGAATCGTTTTGTTGCCGTCGAATACTTGCTGCTGTCGGTACCGGAGCCACAGCTGGGGTTCGCCAATCTGATGCCATTGGGGAGTTGTCTCTGAAAGGTGAGCGTTCTCTGCCGAGTCCTGATGGAGATGTCGATCGGGCTAGGTTAGCCGTCTGTAGGCGCTGGGTGATGAGGTTGCTGTTTGGTGACAAATATGAATTTGATGTCGGTTGTTTGGCCGTCACCGGGTTGGTGAATGTCACATTCGGGTTGTACAGCTCATCGCGGAATGCTTCGGACTCGGTGCGGAAGAGCTGGACATTTGGGTTCGGCGTTCGGTACTCTGTAGAATCGCATGAGCGTTCGTTCAAGGAGATGACGCTGTCCACACTTGGCTTACCATTTCCATTGCCGTTTCCATTGTTGTAATTCTTTGAGTTGTCAATCTCGCCAGCACCGGACTGCGGCGTGGCCGGTGAGTCGTTGCCGTAGCTCGACATTGATTGCCGCGAGGGCGCAAAGTCAGATGCAAAGTCGTCTGAGTTGTGGTAGTCGATGGCAAATCCTTTCATAGCCAAATGAGCATTGGACATATGTGCAGCCTGACTTGGCATCAACGCCGCGTTGCCAAAGCTCGCCTCTTGAGGTGTCTCAGAGGAAGTCGCAAGGTGTTTTCCGTATGATGAGTCGAGGTAGTAGTTTGCCTGCGAGGTCGGGTCGTTGTCTGTGTTGGCGATTTGCGGGTAAAATCCGTTCTGCATGAACGGTGATGATGGTCCGGCCGACTCGACGGTTGACGTCGACGGTGTTCTTCGGTGGCTTGTCAATCCCTTGAGTCCCTTGTTCTGCTGAGTGTGTGCCGTGATTGATCCTCCCATGCTATTGTATGCGTTTTGGTACATAAGCGGTTGCCAGTCGCGAGAGTCCACGCTGCCGTCGGTCTCGGCGGAGCGGAAGTTCGCGTTCGAGTATTGTTTGGACGAGTCGTCGGTCGATTGCTGCAGAAGAGCCAATGCCTGGCGATAGATGGCAGACTCGAAGAGGGAGAAGTCGTTGAATTGGGTATTCATCGACTGTTGTTGGTATGCCTGATCGTTGATGGCGTCGTTATGGAGTGATGTTGTGGTCATCGAGGTGTCGAAACTTTGATGGGTGAGGGACATGATATGGTGACGTAGGAGGAGGTATGGGGGCCCTTTTTTAAGGGTCGTTTTGTAAGCTTGGCGGCAAGAGTCTCCGAGTTCCGGCAATGTTCGAAAGACGGTGGTATGGTATGGATCTAAACAATAGCGAGTGGCGAATAATAATCGTAGGGCGGATGTAGTGTAAAGATAGCGAGCGGCGTTTAGCAGGAAACTGGTGTATAAGAGTGAATAGCAAAAATCTTTCGTCGGATGATGCGGCCTTGCGATACTTGAAGGTCTGCCGAGTTTTTGCAGTCCAGGTTGTGTGTGTGGCTGTGAGTCTGACGCGCCAGGGCTCGCGATCACCCTGCATGACTATACGGCCTGCCCTCCAGCCTATCACATCCAACCTGTTTGACTGCTCCCTCGCCTAACTCCGTTCGGACTGCTACGATACATGCTTTGGCCCTGAGGATCAAGGCTCAACCATTATGCTGCTTGGACAATTGGCTCGCTGTATCTCCGACTCCCAGATTGACCCATGTCGATATTATGCTTACTGCTAGAGCTCACAGGACAACTCCTCGATCTGGTAAATGCGCCGTCCGACCCGGTCAATCGGGTGTGGTTATTCATGGCACACCGAGTTTGATGCTGGATCTTTCAGATACATGCAACTCTACAACGTGGCAGCTTCGTGTCGTCGTATCTTGGCTGCAGCCTCGAGTACGATGCATCCCTCGCCAACCCAAGTTTCGAGACTGAGCGATGAATACTGCTCGATGTCTTTCAGCCTCAACTGCTGTATAGAGAGCAAAGAAGCCGCGATCGATGGCGGTGAGCATGTCCGCAGTCGAATCGAAGCCAATGCCAGCGATTCTTTGTCTCCGAATAGTACTGTAGGCATCTCAAAGACCGTCGAAAACCGGCACTCGGACAGACCGAGCCGTGTACAGCAGTATAATAAGCCATGCAGCCCTACCTCCTGCTTGTAGGGGTAGGGCAATCGATGCGGCATCTCCGGACTCCGGCGCGGCCGGCTCCTAGTAGAAGGGGTACTCTTGGCACCAGCTGTGATTCGTTCGTCCGTCGGTCCGATGCGATCCAGACGCCAGATGACGAGACGCAAGCCACGTCGTAAGGCCTGCTGCGCCTCACACGTTGAAAGAATGTTCGAGTTGTGAAGCGGAAGCTTTTGTCATGCGTCGCCCCAGCCTGTGGCTGCCCCTTTCGTCTGGATTGTGCAGCCACACATCGCAAATGCTCCCCGCTCTTCGGATCCGAACTAGCATACTTGCTCCAGCGAGCTGCTTCTGGTGAATGCAATGCTTTCACGAGATTTCTACTGCGGCTGGCAAGTCGTTCTGCGACCGCGGCTTAAATCCAGGAGCAAAATCCAAGAGCAGGGCATGTCTGGCAAAGCCGAGCATCGCGAGTGCCACGAGGGTCATGGCCAGGAATAATTAAGCTCGTGGGTCTTCTGTCGATCGCATCCGCAAAGACCACGTTCCGCGAGATCCGCGATCCTGTCTCCACACAATAACCGGGACTTGATCACCTCAGCCTGAATGTGTAAAAGGATTTTGCAAGCATTAATAATCCACCTCGCTCTCCACATTCCAGGTTGTTGCGACTGTCCATTCCATCGTACCTGTACGAGACACCCTCGAGTCACACTGCCTGTCCATCAAGAATGACTCGAGCTGTATTCGCGACTCTCCGAAGTTCTAACACATGCGCCACAAATAGCAATAGTACAAGTCTCAGAATCTAGTCCAGACTCTCGAGTCTGCTACGCCGTACGGAGCCGCATCTAGGCCGGCCGAAGGATCCGAAAGTCGTGCACCTTCGTACTGCAGGGCTGCATCATGAACAAAGCAATGGCTTGCAGGGGTGCCTTGTTCCCGATGGGAGAGACGTATATGCTGACGTAGCGCCATCGCTTGGGTATTGCTTGCAATTATTGTGCGGTACCTCGTGTGGTCTCACGACGTAGATGCTGTGATGCGCCGATATTCGAGAACCATTCTCGGTGTTGTCGCGGTTAACTTGGCGATCCTATTTCGTTGTGGCTGTGTAAAGCGCTTTCCCAATGGGGAAGTCGTACGCCATTCGTTCGCTGTGGAAGCCTGCCCATTCATCGGCAATACCGAGCTGCCCTATGCATTCTATGCTACACAGCTACAACCCGTCGATCACATGCAGAACTCGGTACAGCGACCGATCTGCATGCTTTGCATGATCCTGTCAGCTGAGACGCGGCTAAAATTTGTGCACCGCTCTCCACTAGTCTTGCTGCTCCGCCAATGCGGCGTCTAGACCGCCGTCAATGGTGTCGGTGTCGGCGAAGTGCCCGACGGTGGTGACTGCACATCCATGCTTGACTTTCGCTGTCCGCCGCCTACACCTCGCGCAAGCACTTCCAATCTGCTGGCTTGGACGCGATGCTTCTTCATGACTCTGACCCATTCTTGTTCGTCGTCCTCCTTGGCCTCTGCGGGTGTCCCTTCGGCGGCAAGATCCTCTTCCAGTAGAGCAATCATCATGCCGAACTCCGCGCCCAGCCTGCCCAGGCTACCAGCGCAGTACAGAACTTGCGTGAGTAATGACTCACGCGTAGCCGTGTCGGTCACGTTAGGCATGTACTCGCGTAGGGTGCCTTCGAGCATGTCAACCAGATGGAGGGCGAACGAGGATATCGGGGACGGGAAAGGCAGCAGCGGATCGCGAGTCTCGTGAGACCTGGTTCGAGGTTCCGGATCTGGAAGATTTGAGGGGAAGATGTTCTTGTATATGCTCAAGATGTTGAAACTCTGCTCGCGGTATATTTCTAGGTATCGCTTCAGGAACCGCTCACTTTGGCTGCCATGCGAGCTTCCAGATGAGCCAGACGGCTTCGTAGTTGGCTCGATTCGCTGCGCTGTTTCCTGATCGGCCAGGTCTCGTAGTGGATCCAGAGCTTCCAGAGTCTTGTTCAGGGCGTGTAAGCGACAGACGAGGAACAGGGATCCTAAGGCACCGTCACCGGACCCAGTATTAGACGAAAATCCTATCGATTTCGACGAGAGAGCTTTTGACTTCGCAGGCTGGTACTCATCCTCAGCGAGCTCAGGCGCCACTCTCCGCAGCAGACCTATCGTCCTCATAGCAGCCGCGAGCTTCAAGGACGGGCTTTGCAGTGAAGTAATCAATATTGAAGCTAGATTCTGCATCTCCTCCTCGGATTGCTTCAAGATTGTTCCAACCAGGTCTGACTGAGGATACAACGCTCTTAATCGTTTGTTATGCGCGTGTAGGTCCAGAGCTGTCGCATACGATGTAGCAGAGCCTGCCGTGCTCGATCCTGTCGCAGCACCAGTTTGCGCAGCTGTCACAGTTGACGAGAGCAGGGAGGGTAAATCCAACACATCTGAGACTCGATCCACATTACGCGAGAGCAACGCTGTTCGTTTCCTTCGGTCCAGAACTGCATTCTCCGTACTTCTGTCATATTTCTGCGCGAACTCGGTCGCTGCACTTTCCAGTAATGGTATATCATCGTTCAATGCTCGTGCTTGCGAGGTGAACGTCGGTAGAAATGTTGATAGATTGGAAAGGTGTGACGAGGATGATATGACCGCTTTGTGTGATCGCTTCGAGAGAGCCTGAAGACTTCGGTGCGCGGATTGTGCGGATTGGAGGAGCGAGGATGATTCGACGGACGTGAGATCGGCGTAGGAGAGGGTGCTCAGGCGGGCGAGGTAGCTGGAGGTCGGTGCATCTCGTAACGAGGGCGCGGTGGTCTCATTCTCGAAGTATGGCGTGAGCAATTCGTACAATGGGTCTGCCATTTCGAAGAGCCCGCCTGCTCACGGCTGAAGCACTCAATCACGGAGAGCACAGTAAGGTAGAGGGAGCACTTGTGAGTACCGCGATTGAAGCAGCTGGCGTTGTGCGGCCCGAAGCCGTCGAGGCTGTGGAGGAGGATCCACCGTGACGGGGACTTCGAACTTTCTCTCGATGATCATCCGACTTGCGACTTTCGTGATTGAAGTCAACTGCCTTGTCTGCTGCCATGGATCCGTACAAGCTCTTGTCGCGGTCGACGCGGCTGTCGAAACATGGCGCCAGTCAACACAGAAGCACACCGTCGAGCGGACCAAGTGCACAACCGCAACTTTTCCCACTCACTTCCGAGCCCAGCAAGCCCACTGGACAAACCTCGCGAAAACGAAAGAGAACGCAGCAGACGCAGGAAAGTGCGGAGCTGGACTTCTTTGGCGACTCGAGCTCGAACGTTCGAAACAATGTGCCCGATGGCTCGATCGATGAAGAGGATGCTGCAATCGTGGCAACTGAAGTCGCTCCGCCCGTGAGCAGCATGTTGAGTGAAGATTGCAAACATATCCTTCACAAGCACAAGCTGAAGGCGACTTGGATAAATCCGCCGACACCAATAAAAAAGCAACGACGGAAGAGCGGCGAGAAGAAGAAGAGTAAGGTCGAGAAAGCAAAGAAGCTTCCGATATTTCCACAACCACTGCAGGCCTTTGCAGAGCTTCGTACCCGCTACGGTTTCTCAGGGAGGTTGGCAACCAACATTGACGACCAAGGATACACAATACCGACCGAAGTACAACTTGGAGCACTCCCAATCCTGCTGGATCAAGCCGAAAGCTTCCTACCGAAAGCATCATCTTCGCCAGCCAGCTCGACCACGTCTCAGGTGGATCTTTTGACGGTGGCGCCCACAGGAAGTGGAAAGACTTTGGCGTTTATGATTCCTGTGTTGCACAATATAAATACCACACGACGGGACCTACCACACGGCTCGAAGCATACATTTGCAATCATACTTGCACCCACAAAAGAGCTTGCTGGGCAGATCGCGAATGAGGGAAGGAAGCTAGCAAAGGACACAGGTATCAAGGTGACCCAAGTACGAAAGGGCATGAAGCTACCCAAATCTTCAAACAAAGACGACGAGTCCGAGCTTGCGCTTGAATCGGGAACTAACGAAATCGTTGTCAAATCCGACATCTTGGTTTCGACGCCTGGGACACTGGCGACCATCGTTAAAGAAGCTCAAGAGCATGATGGCGAAGTCCTTTCGGATGTCCGCTACCTCGTCATGGATGAAGCTGATGTACTGCTTGATCCACTGTTCAGGGAGCAGTCTCTTGCGATCTGGAACGCTCTCCTCAGGCCAGATCTCAGGGTCAGCCTGTGGTCGGCCACGATGGGTAGCAATATAGAGGAGCTCGCTCGCACAGTCATCAACGAACGAAGAATGCGCATCTCTGCATCACTTGCTGGCGAGTGTTTGGAGGCTCCCTTGATACGTCTCGTCGTGGGCTTGAAAGATTCGGCAGTGCCAAACATTCAACACAGGTTGGTGTATGCTGCATCTGAGCAAGGGAAGCTTATGGGCCTACGACAGCTGCTCCACCCGACGACAACTACAGCAGAGTCCGGACCGCCTCTGCTTCCGCCATTTCTGGTCTTCACCCAGACGATCGAGCGAGCCGTGGCGCTGCACTCTGAACTTCTGTATGACATCCCGCCGGAAGCAGGAGGAATCAGCAGAATCGCGGTCTTGCATTCGGACCTTTCAGACACCGCGAGAGATAGTGTAATGACAAAGTTTCGCAAAGGCGAGATTTGGGTTCTCATCACTACAGATCTGTTATCTCGAGGCGTCGACTTCCGTGGCGTCAATGGCGTCGTCAACTACGATATCCCGACTTCGAGCGCTGCATATGTCCATCGCGTTGGTCGAACGGGACGAGCTGGCCGTGAGGGCGGCGTGGCAGTGACACTGTACAGCAAAGACGACATTCCATACCTCAAGAATGTCGCCAATGTTGTTGCCATGGCTCAGAAGCAGAAAGATGACTCTGGGTCTAGCAAGGAGGGCGTCCAACAATGGCTGCTCGATGCTCTGCCAAACCTGACCAAGCAAGCGAAGAAGGATTTGAGGAAGCACGGCATTCAATCGCGGACTGCCAAAGGCATAAAGGACGACCCAAAGGCCGCGAGACGAGGCAGGATCAGCACCAAATCTGGATTCGAGCGTCGCGAAGAGAACAAGAAAAAAGGCGCTATTCGTGGAAGCAGGCAGAGGCAGGAAGCAGCCACGATCGACACAGGTGAAGAGACAGACTTTGGTGGCTTCGATTAATCGTTATGCTATTGCAGATTTACGAACAATCCACCGTCAACCAATAGCTGCGCCCCGGTCACATACTCGCTCAAATCGCTCGCAAGGAATACTGCTGGTCCTGCGAGGTCTTTTGGTTGACCCAGCCGGCCCAACGGTATCCGCCCTTCCATGTACTTTCGCTTCTCGTCTCCCGCGAGGTCTTCATCGTTCAGCTGTGTGCGAATTGTACCTGGCAATAAGGCATTGCATCGAATGCCGTACTGGCCCAAAGCGCAGGCAGTGGACTGCATGAGCGATAGCACGCCTGCCTTTGTGGGAGTATAGTGAGTTTGACCGGCCCCGCCTACCAACGCCGAGATCGAAGAGATGCCGATGATGCTACCTCCCTGTGGTGTCTGTCTAGACATTTGTTGAGCGGCAGCTTGGACAGCGAAAAAGGCACCATTGAGGTTGGTGGAGATTGTTTGGTTTACAAGGTCGGGCGACAGTCTTCTTCACATCAGCAAGTCACACGACACTGTCAGATACAACCTGTCAAACTTACGTCAAGAAGTCTGCGAATTGGCATATACCAGCATTTGAGCAGAAGATATCCAACCTTCCACCAAACTCGTCAACTGCTCTTTTCACCAATTCTTGACCGGACTCAGGTTTCGTAATGTCTCCAGGAACTCCGATCAACTTTGCGTCTTCGCCAACCTCGTGTCGCAGGTCTTCAAATTGCTGTGCCGATCTCTCGTCCGGAAAGTAGTTGACAGCTACGCTCGCGCCGTGTCTAAGATAGTCGATAGCTATGGCTCTTCCAATCCCTGTGACTGCACCTGTGATGGCCGCAACTTTGCCTCGCAGCAGAGCCATCGCCGAAGGACGAGAGACGGATTCTCTAGATCTCGATTGCCAGTGCTGTAATAATGACTAGGCGGTGTACAGACTCTTCGTCGCTCTTCATAAGATGTTCGAAAGAGACCAATAAATTGTCCGCAACATCTTTCGGCCACGAAGTGGGCATTGTGAGTGGAGCACAGCTCGGCACAATGCAGAGCGAGCTCTTTTGCAAGCTAACCTGGAAACCTTGTGAGCGCCATGAAATCTACTTCTCGGTGACATCGCGGCAACTGACGGAATAGATCCTCACAGCTGCAGCTTGGACATTGTCGCCGGGACGAGTATCGAGAACATCGACCAGCAATCAAGAGAATCCACATCATGGCACCGACTCGGATCATAGACAGCCATGTTCATCTTTGGCCAGAGAGCATGGCAAACGAAGATGGACATGCTTGGATGACACCTGGCATGCCCCTGGCGAGGCAACACATACTCTCGGACTACTACGAAGCCTCTGAGCAGAATGGGGAACATGACACAAACGTCATTGTGGAAGGCATGGTTTACGTCGAAACAGACGTCAAGTACGAGAAACCCTCCGGTGACCTGTCCGCCTGGGCGAAAGGACCGCTAGACGAGATCAGATTTCTTCGAGCGATCGTTGAGGGCAATTATGGAGAGCGAGACAGCAGAATGCTGCTTGGTATCGTCGCATGGGCGCCGATGGATCAACCACCTGCTG
This sequence comes from Zymoseptoria pseudotritici STIR04_4.3.1, assembly GCA_000223685.2. Taxonomy (NCBI): domain Eukaryota; kingdom Fungi; phylum Ascomycota; class Dothideomycetes; order Mycosphaerellales; family Mycosphaerellaceae; genus Zymoseptoria; species Zymoseptoria pseudotritici. The sequence continues at coordinate 75,301 of AFIR01000484.1, forward strand.
TTCTAGAGGAATGGCTAGGTCTTGCAGAGCAGACAGCTGGACCGCAAACATGGGCTAGAGTCAAAGGCTTCCGGTTCCTGCTACAAGCCATCACTGACCAGGTCGAATTCGAGAAGCTGGTGCTCGGCGCGGATTTTGTGGAGAACTTGAAGATTCTTGGTCGGAAAGGGTTTTCGTTCGATGTCGGAGTTGATCAGAACTCGGGAGGTGTCTGGCAGCTCGAAGTAATTTTGAAGGCCATGAAACGGGCACACGAAGATGTTTCTGAACATGAAAAGGTCGCATTCATCCTGAATCACTTTTGCAAACCGGACTTTGCTAGAACTGGAGAAGCTTTTGATCGATGGCGCGCGGCGACCGAGTCGATGTCAACATTGTCCAAGACTTACATGAAGTTGTCAGGGGCATTCAGCGAGCTGCCTGCTGGCTTGCAGAATGTGGCTGATGTTGCCTCGACAATGAAGCCGTGGTACAACCATGTCTTCGAGCTCTTCGGCCCACGCAGAGTTTTGTTCGGAAGTGACTGGCCTGTGTGCAACCTCAGTGGACCACGCAACAGAGCATCGTGGGTGGCATGGAAAGAAGTGGTAGATGTCATTCTTAAAGATCCCGCGCTAGACATCTCAGACCATGACCGAGAATCGGTTTGGCGAGATACTGCTTTGCAAGCCTATCGACTCGCACAAAATTGAGATTGTTACAAGCGAATGGCTGTGTGTAGTGTCTCTCGCAGCCCACTACATAATTCGGACCGCGCTCGCTGTCCCGCTCCAGCTCCGAACAAATCGGTACCTCAGCATAGCATAGAAGGCCAGCCTTTTGGATATCTGAAGGCATCCAGATCCGATCACTATCGTATTGGAAAGATTAGAAATGGTGCTTCAGCAAGAGATAGTCGTCGTGGGCAGCGGCTCAGCCCGATCAGGCTCAATGCGGCGGATCACTTGCTGCTCGCAGGGCTCGCTCCATTGGTTTCCCTGGCTCAACGCCTAGGAGAAACTCTCACGAAGATGGTCCAGTACCTCTGGCGGCTGCAATAGTTCTACTCCACCAATTTTCGGAGGAGCAGTTTTCAGCTCACTTCCGGATGAGCCAAGGTTCGATCGGTTTCACTGTGCCCTTAGAGAGGTCCCTTTTTTGGGTGGTATCCTGGTCCTCGATTCTGTCCAGTTTCCAGTTCTTTCATTTGGCCTTCCCTCCGCCATCTTTTCCATTGCTAACATTTTGCACCTTTCTGTACTCTTCCTCGAGCTGTCGTTGCATCTCGAAGTCGGCCTGTCGTTCTCGCTTAATGCGTTGTTGCTCCATGTCTCGAATGACTCCCTGATGCATTGCCTGTGAGAGAGTCAATGGCTGTCATAGATGTCCCAGGGTATCGGCGGCACCCACAGCTTTGTCAAGATCCTGCTGTCGGTGTACAAACAAGACGATCCCGATGGCGCCTAGTGTCGTGCAAGCAAGTGTTGCTTTAGCTGCGGTAGACATGGCGTGTAGACCTGGGAGAATGTTGCGAACGAAGATGTGATCGAAGACAATAAATGTCGTCGACATTGTTCAGGTCGGGCTTTCTTCGGGGTTCTGACGTCCAACTCCGCCCAGCACCTCAAGCTTGTCTCAGCTACAGACAACATCAGAGCAACGGAACAACTCTTTAGCCTCTCATCCCGCCCGCTGCAGACCTAGCCAGATCAATATGGTATGCTTCTCAATTCTGCCGGTTGCAGACCTCCACTGACCTCAACTAAAGGCCGCCCAAAACTCAGCCGGTATCCAGACGCTGCTCGACGTAAGCCATACAGGATGATGTCCGAACCACAACGCATGACTGACGCCTACGCAGGCAGAGCGAGAGGCGCAGAAGATTGTACAGAAAGGTTAGATTTGCGTGCGCTCTTCATGAGGCACGAGCAAAAAGCTGACATGAACGTAGCCCGAGAATGTACGCCATGACCGCACTGGAGCTCCACGAATCGATTGACCCGTCCGACCTTGTACTGACCGCGCCCGCTAGACCGAACGAAGAGAGTGAAGGATGCCCGCTCAGAGGCGCAGAAGGAGATCGAGGAGTACCGGAACCAGAAGGAAGAGGAGTTCAAGACTTTTGAGAAGCAGGTACGGCAACTTGGCTGGATCCAAGGACAGAACGCTGTCGGTCCGTTAAGCGCATGCTGACATTCGGCTCAGCACACATCTGGCAATGAAAAGGCCGAGCAGGACGCCAACAAGGACACAGAGAAGCAGTTGAACGAAATCAAGCAGGTTGGAAGCAAGACTGGACCGAAAGTGGTGGACGACCTGCTCAAGGCGGTCATGGAGCCGCACCCAGAGGTGCCGGACAGAGCGGAGCAGCCGGTGGCATAGTGCGAAAGGTCTACATGGACAGAGAGATGAGACTCCACGTGTCTGAATCGTCTGTATCACGCATGGAGTTGAATGTTCGATACGATTTGAGCTTGGGCTCCAGTTTCCCATGCACGCACAACGCTACATCCTCCCGTCCCTCCTCGATCCAAGCATAGACCAACACCATCCCTCAGTGGAATCATCAGACCCCTCTGAAGCAGACTCAATGTCACCACCCACAGATTCTGTGTAGTCATCGTTCAAACTCCAGCCTATCGCCTCTGCTGGTATACCGTTGGCGTCTCTCCATGTCGTGATTAAAGGCGACTCTTCCGATGAGTGTGATTGCGAGATCTCTGATGGCGGATGACACCGACATCTCTGATGGGTGCCCACCGAGCAACGTTGGCAGAGCAGCGCCTCTTTCGCCTCGAGATGACGCGACCAGTCGCTCAGCTGCTCGAAGAAGTTGTCCTGTTCAGCTTGTCTCGCGCTGTTGGCATTGCGGATTCGTCGCGCTTCGTCGCGAGCTTGAAGCGCTCTTGGAGCGCGGAGATGAGCCGGAAGCCTTTGGCCGGGATGCCTCGTTTTATTTTTCTTGCGTGAGCCTGTCATGGCGAGTATGTCTGTAGGTGGTAGGCCTGCTTCGAGTGGGAACATCACTCTTATAAGGTCGCTGATTGCAAATCTCACTCCGACGATATGTGCCGCTTGAGAGATCTTGTGTTCAGAGGCCTTCTTTGGCAAGCATGTCTGTCAAACCATTAGCAAACTTGACGGCACAAGATCTGAACATAGCGCACCTGCGATACTCAGGTAGAATGCGATCGCGTTGAATGTCCGCTTCTTCTTGCCAGTCAACTCCCAGATGTACCATCTCAACCGATTCGTCCAGTTGATCAAATCCAGATGGTTGACATGATTCAGTGTCCCTTTGTACGTGCCCCATCGACTGCTCTGAACGCTAACAAGTCCATCGTTTGGTCCCTCGATATCCCGAATCACATTGTGACTTTTGCGAAACACGGACATCAGGTGCGGCTGGAAGTCGGCACCGTAGCTGTAGTACCGCACGCTTTCGTCGTCGGGCGTGCGTGGATTGAACGACTCTGCCATGTACTCGCAGGTCAATTGCTTGAAAGCACCGGTTTCTACGCCGACAAATTCGAGGGCTTTGTAGAGTTTGGGAAGTCTCGTGACGCCGATGCCTTTGAAGACAAAGTCCGCGAAGGAGGATCCGCGATGTGGAGTGGCGACGGTGGTTAGTGATAGCACCTTCACGTTAGGAGGCTGCAGACGGGATATCATGTATCTGCTGTCAAGACCTCTGCCTCGGCGTCAGCTTGGTCGTATCATGCTGTGGGCAATTTTGCATTCGTACCCCTAAATGGAGTTAGCCATCGAGAACATCGTCTTCTTTTCTTTGAACGACGAACCATGCTGTGTCTGTGCAACATGTCAGATACCGCTCAGATCCATCGCAACGATCGAGCAACTTACGCTATGATGTTGACGGCCTTTCCGTTGGCCTTCCTCTCGATGACTTCGGCGAGTCTAGCCGCTCGCACTTCGATGCTCCCAGATGGTGGAACGGAAGCTGTGATAACCTCGACATTCTTCGCTGCTAGAGCTTGAGTGATCCCATACCTTACAACGATCAGCTCCCATCGCAATTCTTTGTCCGGCCACCCTCGAATCTCATGGGCCATACCAATATTCCACTCCTGGGAGGAGGTTTCCGGCCAGATGCAGTTCGTCAAATCCTAGGAGACCATGGGCCAAGATGATCGGATGTTTCGGAACGTCGTACGCCGACTTCAGTACCGCAAACTTGTCTTCGATGAGATCGTCCACATCGTTCGGTAATCGCGGGTCCTGGGCTGACGGTTCTTTGCTGCGTTGGAAAGTGGTCGCGTGCAGACAGCGACGCGTTATAATTTGCCCACTGCCAGTGCTGGATGTACAGAGCACCCTCCGCGATAGAGTCCGGTATGTACAGAGCATCTCAGCTCGTCCGGTGCAGCTTGTCGATGATTCGCATGTTTGGAGTCGACGATTTCCATCTCGTTGGGTCGCCGGCGGGCGGACGTGAATGCGGTCGTCGTTGCTGAGTCATCTGCCCATTTCCTCCGGGCCGGTGACGACTTCTCTCGCACGAGATATGATAAACATTGCAACGCTCACTTCGACTGATCTTCGACCGCGCCGCTACCGTCCAACAAGTGTTTGCGACATCTGGCTGAGCCCGTGTCAGTCAGGTCAGAACAACTTCGCAATGATGTCTGACGGCGCAGACCCCGAGACCACACGCCTTGACAGGACAATGAACTCCAGGGCTATTCGTCCGCAAAACGATATTTCTCAAATTGTGATCATGGTGAAATGGGCTGGAGTTCATGATCGAAGCTAGACCTAACTTGTGGACGTGCTCGCCTTGATCAGTTGCACTTATGGTAAGAACCCATGCGATCTCGACATCCACGAGATGCCAGCATAAAAATCGGGCCTGCCTCTCGTAGTCTGTATGCATCGAGACAGCCCCATACTCGGCGACCTGCTGCATGAATCTCTTCGTCCACTTCACCTCTTCGGACCATCGAATAATACCGCAAGTCGCTGCCCTAGCACATCCCATCTCCGCCCCTTGTCTGCCTGCTGGGGTCCATGACAAACGACTCGAACCGGGACCCTGCCGCTTTAACCGCTTGGATGTGTTTCCATGTGGCATGACGAAGGTCAAACAGGGTGTCAGGCTCATACCGCTCACCACGCCCAATTGTTAAGCTCTCCGGGCCAGAGGCAGAACTTCGGGCAGGGAGCGTGACGTCGAAGCGTGGTTTTAGGACCGGCAGAGGAGGCTCGGCACTCGAGACAGTTCACAGGATAGCTTGCGCGGCAGGACACTTGGCTCGCCGTGGTGTGCCTGCAGTAACCGATTCTGCTCTTTATGGTCACATCGTTGTGCGACAGTCGAACTGACGAGCGCATCATGGCTCGAACCTTTCAAGGCTACAGTATCTGCGAACGCGCATCTGGTCGCGAGGGACAATGTCACCTACAAGCTGTAGCGACATTGACCGTATCCCTGTCATGCTTTGTGACCGAACGACCTCCGAAGCGCAGATCCGATGCTGCGCAGCAGCGCCAAGTGTCAGCAACGTGACACTTCGAGGCCAAGAAGTCGAAGCATCTTTACTTTCAGTCCCGAAGAGTTGCCAATCTGCTTCGCAAAGACATCTTCAGAATAAGCACCTTTGGTCGGGATCTGCCTGCCTCCTTGACGACCCAGACTTGCGGTGTTTCATGCTGCTTCGCCTCACAGAGTAGCGTAATAATAAGATGGCTTGGTGATCTGCAAGGTCGAAAGTATGCTGAAAGAAATTTCGATAAGAATATTCAGATATGAATGAGCACACTGACCATATGTTGGGCCTGCGAAGAATGGATGCAGTAAGTCGATAGGCCGCATTCATATAGAGAGGCCTGGTCTTCATAGATCCAGCTGCAAGTGAGGCTGCCTTATTACTGTTGCATCTGCGAGCCGACGGCACGACGACATTCCGACGAAGTCAATATGACGATCTCGACAACGATATGGCCCGCATCAATGTCCACGCTGACCGTCCTCGCTTGTCGTAAGTCGTCTATTGGTTCGAAGTCATGCAGCCGATTGCAGCGAGGGTGAGAAACATCCTTGCAGTAATAGTAGTGCGATTGGGACCAGAAACGCGTGATCGATCGCTCCTCGAATGCTTGCACCACTACCTCGTCGACTTGATTACGACCGTCGCACGACACCAAGTTCGTGGGTACAAATCGCGACGTCGCCTGTCATCATCGTCCATGTGGTGTATCGTCGGCAAACGGAGCAAGTTCAGAAGGATCCCAAAAGATCGACTCCCTGCATGGCGCAGGCGCAGGGTCTCCGGTAATCCTAGTGCATTTGACGTCGACGGCAGGGAGCTGTTGGTGTCGGCGTCCGGAAGGCCTTCACACACCCGGCGCTCCCTTCGTCATTTGTATCATCATTGGACCACACCGCGCCCGTGTCCCGCTCCACTTGATGCGATTTCACCCGGCAGAGACATTGGTTGCAACTGGCCCCGTCCAGCCCATCCTTGCGGCACAATCACAGTCGTGCGGCAGTGCGGCAGGACTAATAAGATAGTCGTTCATCATGATCATCGAGTTCTCTGAGCGATTTGAAGAATCATGACATATGCGGAGAGAACCAGGAGAATCTGAATCTCTTTCGTCGACATTTGTACTCCGACTCGTGCTCCAACAAAACATACAAACCTTCTGCCGTTGTATTATTGACGTTGACGATCTTCCCGTCCGTCCACTCGCCTGCCCTGCCCTGCCTTGCCTTTGCCCGCTCACACAATCCGAGCTACCCACCTTTAAACGGCGCTACTCTAACACGTAGAACTCCAACCATTCACACCATTCACCTCTTCCTGGACACGCGACCTCACCTCTCTGCCAGCTGCGTTCGTCTCTTCGCGCATCTGTCCTCTACTTCTCTTTGTCCGCATTGTGCACGCGGCCCAAAGCTGCAAGGACAAGCCCGACACCCCTACCATGACATCAGACGGGGCCGCTCTCCCTTCCATTGTGGGGCCGACGATACACACGTCACGAAACGCCATCTCTCCCATCCACTCTCCCGACTCGAGCGCCCTCGCCAGCGAAGACGATGGCATGGACAGTGTGAGAATATCCCGGCCGAAGATTGGAAGTCGGAAAAGCAGCGGCACCATGATTGTCTCGCGAGACTCGGCCACCACGGTCGTCGACACGGATCTGGATGAGAACGACGTACGCACCATGTCACCGCGGAGAAACAGTGAAGAAGTGGACAAATTGGGAGAGGAGGCGAGGAAAGACCTCATTGAGCAGGCCAAGGTGTTGCAGATGAGTCTGCAGGCCATCGTCGACCGGGTGGAGGCGGTCAAGAGTGAGCACGAGAAGCTCGAAGGTGGAAACAAGTTCTTGCAATCGTAAGTCTACATGCATATCTGTGCAGCCACTTTCTGCAAGCTAGCAGCGCCATGTCTTGTCTTTGATCTCGCTGACACCGACCCTGCAGATACATTGGCGAGCTGATGCAAACCTCGAAAATCACATCGAGTGCACCTCCGAAATCCAAAGGAAAAGGCCGCAGCGGCAAATAGTCTGCTCGGCCTACATCATCATACACCACTGCTGATCCCACACATCGGCTTTCAGCTGGAATTGCATACTGGAGTAACTCTTGAGCGTTGGCGTCCGCGCTACCTTTGCTTTTAGGTCCTGGAGTTCTGAGATGGTGATCTGGACACACTTTGTCCGGATAAGGCCGGAACGCATCACTGTGCATAAAGTCGTCGCTCATCGCGACGGCTGATACGACATTTGGCGGGCGCATATATGGAGTTTTGTGAATTATGGAAGGGATAGTTGTTTGTAATGAAGTAGACAGGCGAAGTGGAGGCATGAGATGAGCGCAGATGCACCATGGAGGGTCATGGTCACGGCGTGCTCGGCAGAGTTGCTTGACCAATGCTTCGAGAGTGATGCATCGAGGCCTGTGAGGAACGTGTCAACAGCTTGATTGCACTGCAAACGAGAGTCCACATTCCACTTCGAATCCGACTTCTATATCTCCGGCGTGCAACGTGAGTTTGGCCTGCTCGAATCTGTGCCCCATGACACACATCTCTCTCTTACAGTCTTTGCGTAGAGCGGCACGGATTTCCGGTGCTGAGCGCAGACCCCTTGTTCGGAATTGAACTATTGGCTTTGCATGCTTCACGTCTTCGGGTCTTCCGGACTGCATGACGGTCAGCGCTAGTGACAAGGGGGTCGACCACTCATGCATATTTGACCTCGAAGCAGGCACGTCTTCTACGCAACAAGAGTACGCAACAAGAGTGATGGATCACACGAGTTAAGAGCGGGCAACTCTACACAGGACCAGATAACGAGGAACACTTTACACTTCTGAGGAACAGCACTTTCATTCGATTCATTCTCTGCTGCTAATCCCCTTTGCATTTCAGTCATCATCGCGATATTGGTCTGAATTTCAGGCCTGTCCGTTATTATGGGTCCCATGGCGCCCACTGTCTCAGAAGCATAAGAGCAAAGCCCACCATTAGGAGGCCGAGTTGATGGTCTCAATGCCGTTCCCCTCGGTCCCAAAGCAAAGTCCAACCCGCGCCTTCGTATCGTGAATGCAAAGTCGTCAAGAAAAGAATCGCACGACCATGAATGCGGTCGTGAACTCCATATCTCAAGAGTCACCTCCAGCGCTTGAAGTAAAAAGTGTTTGACCGAAACTCGCGACTCCAAAAAGAACAAACATCAAACAGCTTTTGTATCTTCCTCGGCCGCAACATCATGAACGCGGGTATCCATCACGCTCATCTCATTCCCAATCTCGAATCCTTTCCATCCGTGTGTGTATGTTTTTCTGATCTTCGATCCGTCCGTCTTCCACGCGATGTGAAGAGTGAAGAGTGAATGAAAGGCATCACTACCGCTCCTTCATCAACCCCTCACCCTGCGGCAGACTTCCGAAGAAGCGCTCCACGGGTCTGGTACGCGAACCGGACTCCTCGGAAATGGACTCGCGCTGACGGGGTGTGTCCTCGGGGTTGTTGGCGTTCTTGCCCAGGCCGCTGATACTTCCTTGACGACCGAGACCGAAGCGGTCCGACAGATGCGACGGCTGAGTCTGGGGGAGGCCACCCAGTGGGCGCTGGCTGCCAAAGGTCAGATCATCGCCGTGGGAAGGGCGACGTGTTCCGATTGGAGCAGGGAGTTGCGCGGCGCGCTGACTGTCAAGAGGGCTCTGAGTGTTTTGAGCGGCAGAGTTCCACGAGCCACGCGAGGTCGGAGTCTGATTCAATCTGCCGTAGTCGAAGCCTGCCATAGGAGATGGACGATCGGCATGTTGTGGAGTCGTGAATGGCTGGCCGATGCTGCGCTCAGGAGGGTATGCTTGATCGAGCTCTCCTGCGCCGCGACCAGCGAAGAAGTTGTAGGCGGGCATGCCTCCGACGCGAACGTTGTTTCCGGCAGGGCCTTCGTGTGCTGCTTGACCATATCCGCCACCCATTTGCAGGCTGGACGCTGGATCACCGAAAGGATAGCCCTGACCGCCAGCTCCGAACTGTGGCTGGGCGAAGCTATTGGCAACGCCAGGGATCTGTGGGTAGTTGGGCGTGTAAGTCTCATAGGGAATGCGGTATGGCATTTGAGCGCCGTATGGGTCTCTATCTTCGCCGTACGACATGGTGTATGATTGTTGAGGGCGTATGGGTTGTATGGTGGCACCGCGCCGGGTCCGATACCGCTTGGAGGCTGGCCCATGGCGTGCTGGGAGAACGAGGCCGGGTTGATGGCAGAGAGCCAGATGCAGTTTTGTAGATGCGGTAGAGCTCAGTGATCAGATCCTTGAAGTTGATGTAATGATCGGCGTAGTAATAGAAGATGAGCTTTTGGAAGTCCCACTGCCACTCCGCGTCCAGTATCTCCATCTGCAGGCGAAGGTGTGCGACTTTCTGCTGGCACGTACGCTTCGCTTTTGCTTCGTTCCCCTCTTTCTCGGCCAGCATCTTGATCTCGTGTTCGTTGGCGAGGCGCTTGATGGCTTTGGGCTTGAGATTGGAGAAGTTTTCGCGAGGAATGGTGCCCTGCATGGTCGACGGCGCGTCCGGGAAGAGTTGTTGCATGTTGCCTTGTTCTCCGTGGAGCTGAGCGTTGGGGTTGAATCCGCCATCCTTGTTACGGCTGTACATCATCAGCCACTTGTACTGCTCCTCGGAATACTTCTTCTTGAGAAGGCGAGCTGCTTCTGGAGTGACTTTGGCATGCTGAACGGTGCCGAGATCTTGACCGCGGTCGGCCTCCACGATGACCAAGTCACCCTCGCGGACGTGAAGCCCGGTGTTATCGAGCAGGTAGAAGACATCCACGCGAGAGCACTTGAAGCTGACTATGTAGAGCTGCTTCCGTGGACGGCCTGCACCAGGGCCCCAGTTGACGGGGGGCGCGGTGGACGGCTGTTGGTCGCGGCGTGCTTCTATTTCGCGGCGCTCGTGCTCTTTGAGCTCAACGTAGGGCACACGGTACATCATAGGGATGTCGAGTGCGGCGGCAGAGTCTTGAGCGCGTGTCATGGTGCCGGCATGGTCGCTATTTGTATCGATGGCGCGGTCAGAGCCGAAACCCTTCAAATCTAATCGATCCATCTTGTCAGTTGTCCGATCGATGTTCTGTATGTTTGTGCACGATGGCAAGACGCGGCGAGGCAAGGCAATGTTGTAGTGTGGCGTGTCGTTCTCTGTGTCTGGTTGATGGTGTGGAGAAGAGAGTGAGGGTGAGGGTGAAGGCGGCAGCAGAAGAGAAGAATAAGGTTCGAACAAGGCGGCGCTAGGTGACCATTGTCGCCGCTGTCGCGGTGAATGATGCTGAAGTGAATGGCGGGGTAGGTGCAGCGACGGCGTGGCGGGCTTCGGGCAATGTGATATCACTTTCTTGACTTACGAGGTGGAAGCATGCTTGTGGGCGATTCACTCTCGAGCGCTTCGTGAGTGTAGGTCCTGCTGAGCATGCTAGGCTCGCCCGCCGCGAGTGATCCGCGGCGCGTAGGTATGTCGGCCAAAGAGTGTCGGCGCGACTCATTGACGTTCGGCACGTCGTCCCAGCCAAGCGAGCTCTGCCACTGAGCTCGGCGTTGTGGGTGGTCTGGATCGAGTGAGACGGGAGTGACTGATACGACATGCGGGACGGGACTGACTTACCAACGGAGAGGTTCGCGAACGCCGCTTCAAAGGTACGTCCTCTGAGGAGACCAGTCGGAGAAGCATTATCGAAGTGAAGGTCTCTGCCATTGCTCCCGTCGATTCGTGAATCGTACGTTGCTGGCATCGTGGCAGTCCGCATCAATGACCCCAGCCCAATGGGAGGGTGAGACATGGTATGTGTAAGCCTGGAGCCCGTATCGGGCTCGGACTCAGTATCAGCATCGTCTTCCTCTGCCAAAAGTCCAAGCGGCAGTGCAGCTGCCGTGCCTCCTGCAGGGCCAGCAGACGATTGTGGAGGTTCTCGTTGACCCTGTGAGTGTGATAGTGATCGGCCGGTCTTAGGTGTTGGCTGTAGAGGTATGGCAAACGGGAGTGACCCCATCTTATCACTGGCTGATGGTGAAGGAGTACTGAGCCCTCGCATGGTAGGGTTTGCTGCATTGGAAGCACCGAGACGGGCGGCATCGCGGGCGGCGTTACGCTGAGCGGCCTCCGAGATTTTGAAACTTCCACGTCTCCCGGTCGACCAAATACCTCCGGGTAGGCCCGGGACATTGTTGTCCTTCATGGAAAACTTGCCAAAAGACATTGAAGCAGGCCAGGGGCGCTCGTCTTCCGACGACACCACGGCTTCGGAGTCTGGCGTCGCTTTTCGTGCAGGCTATCGAACTAGTCAGCGGTTGACATGATCCTTTGGAAGTTCAGACGAGCACATACATTCATCGCTGGGGAAAGGAAGGAAGGCTTGGAACACAATTATGGAATAGGTATGTATCTGCATGATAGGTCAGCATCGCCCAAGCTTGAGAAATATCTTGTCGAAGCGTGCATAAAGTCCAAGGAGGACGTCGAGCATGGAGGTTGCGCCGGATGCTTGGAATAGCAGGACAAGCTCGTTCCAGGATGGCCAGAGACACTGGATCGATGCTGGTCGTCCTCACACCCGATGTACAACCCTTGTGAATGGGAAGCGCTTTAAGCTGAAATTCGGTGAATCGACATCGAATGCGCCAGGAATTCCACGCAGAGTTTGGCGGAAGCAAGCCACAGACCATCAACATCAGCTTCAGCTTCCGGCCACGTTCGACTAAAAAGCCTCCTCTGATGAAGGCACTCATGCGCTTTGGAGCTGCGTAGTGATTTCCACGTTTCTCATGGGCGCTCATCCGGGTCCTGGAAGTCGCCCACCCGGTTGAGTTGGGCCACAAAGTGCACAAAAGAGAGATTCCACATACCTCGAGAAGTTTCAAACAGTCGTCAACAGTCGTCCAGCCTCTAGTCTATGTCTACAAGTGCGATGCTGTGCGGTATGTGCGTCAGCGTGGCCTTTCACTGCTTCAATCGTCCAAAGACATACTCACCTGGAGGGAGTATAGGTTAGGTTATATTACATGGTCTGGAAGGAGCGCGCGAGTGGTTTTAGGTCGTGTATGCGTCTTTGTTCATGTTCTCAGTCAGCGTCTGCTGGCAGCAAGCTTGAGGAAGCTCGACAGCGATGGCGAAAGTGCAGCAATGTGAAGAGAAGCAACTCACCTATGATCATTCCCAAGCTTTCTTCACGGCGCAAAGTGCCGTTGCTCCCAGTCGATGTGGAAGGGCCAACAAGGAAGTATTGGTTTGGTGAGTGAGCCTCGTGGGTGAGCCTCACATCGGGAGACTTCCAGGTCCGATTTGGCGCGGCTTCGCGCGGCGCCTGATGATGCTGACAGTAGCGGTGATTGTGCCCACAGAGAGGAGAGGAGCAGCGTGCGGGGAAACAGATTGACAGGATCGTCCAGATCAGGCACGACAGCTCGTGGTGATGCAGCTGGTTGATGTTGCGGTCCCGTCGTGTGAGGAGGAGGTGAGGTAAGGTAGCTTTTGCGGGGAAATGCACAATAGGACTCCCGGACCTGTCGTCGAGGCTGTCGAAGTCGGGATCGAACGAGCAGGAGGAAGTCTTGCTTGCGACTCGATATGATCGACCGAAGGATCTCGCTCCGAAAGTGTATGTGTCGAGTGTGGAAACGTAGACAGATGGATTGAGAGGTGTCGGACTCGAGAGGCGGAGAAGAACCGAACTGGGCTGTATTGGTGTGGGGTAAAAAGGTAATGGCTGGCGCTGCTCAATTTGGCTTGCACCCCTCAAGATCGCGTATCACAAGGAGGAGGTTCGTCGCGTTTGGTGCGAAGAACATCGATGCGGACTGGGTGGCAGCGTCGATCAGGCAATGGACCTTAGGAGGAGCAAGACGTGAATCATGGTTTTCTTCACGTGAATGACTACAGTAACGACAAAGTTTAGATAAGCAGGCAGAGTCATCGTTAAGCAGCCCAATCCAGTCAGGATCAGGGGCGCTGCATGGCAAATGCGGGCACTTCTCCAGTGGGAGGGCGGGCGCCGTGATCACATGGGAGCTGATCCTCTTTGCGTGAATGAGTGGTGCAGTACTTCAATAATGTATTCTCGGCCGGCACTCTCAAATTCCAATCAATTCACAGCCAAATCAAATTGGCTCGTATGACATGCTGCATGCGACGTGCTTGCGTGGTAGTGCTTCCTTGCATACGCCATGTGTCGCTCGCCCCATGGTCTGCGGTCTGCCAGTGCGGTCTGCCATTGCACACGGCCGCCACATGTGATGCGGCAGTCGTGTGTTTGCGAGATTGATGCGAGGCAAAGAGGAGAACCTGGAGCCGTGATGATGATGTGTGACAGCTTCACGAGGGTGAGATGTCAAGTCGAAGGAAGAGGGGTATTGTCGGCAAGAACGCCGCTGTGCATCGCGCACAGCAGCGTGAGCGATCAGTAGCCCTGTTCTGGTGGACGAGCTTTTATGTGGGCCACAGTCGTGGAGCGGAGGAGTTCAAGGAGGCCTTTCCTTTGCGGCAAAAGAACCAGTCTCGTCCGCTCGCTGCAGTGACCTACAGGAGCGCCGTGGACTGTAGCGATGTTGTACAGGACGCCTGTGTGTGCCCATGATGACGGACTGGGCGCGATCTGTGGTTTACGCCTCAAAGAGACTTCCTCCTGAGCCTCCAGAAAGAGAGCAACATATCAGTCCATTTTCGAGATGAAAGAAATGTTGGATGAGCAATGTTGATGAGAAAATAAAAGGCGGCGAGGTGAGGTTTGGACAAGTTTGAAGTCTGCGCCGGGGAATCGTCGGCAAATTGAAGCGTCCTGTTATCGTCGACCGCGAATGGAACAGCTTCCCGTCCATGAACCATCAACAAATGACCTCAAACGAAGACGGGAACCGTTGCATGAACTTTGCCATGAAGTCTCTACATCAACACGCCATCGTCCGACTGCATCACAGTTGTGAGTCTGAGAGCTAATCGCGGTCCAAACGACAGTCTTCAAGCCACTCCTGCAGATTCCCATTCTTGCTTCCTCCTGCAACACCACACTCAACTCCGCTTTCCGATGGCGGGGCCGCCGTTTCGATACCGAACCATTGTTGAAGTGGCTGTCATTTCCATTGTCATTTACGTTTTCCTCGGAGCTCCAGGGTTCACAGCTACCACGACAAAAGTTCCTCCAATACCAAAAGCCAACTCCAAGGGCTCACCAAAAGTTGAGAACCTCGTCTACACATCCCGAGAACTCGTCTGTCCACCATCAAACTACGACACCCATATCTACTCCACCTCTCCTCTGCTCATCTACATCGAGAACTTCCTCTCCCACTCTGAAGCCGACCACTTGATATCCCTCAGGTAAACTTCACCGCCACCATACCACAGTAGCTCACATCGACCCTAACGCTTGACCCAGTTCAGACATCTGGCAGCCATCCACCGTCTCCAACAATGGCGCCCTCACCCATGATCCTAAAGTCCGGCTCTCCGAAAAAGCTGCCATTCGCCGCGACAGAACAGTACAATGCATAGAGTCCCGTGCTCTGTCCTTTCAGGGCTGGCCTCGAGATACTTTCATCGAGAAGCTCTGGACCCAGCGCTACAATGTCTCCGGTCACTACGCTTTGCATTACGACTGGTCGTCTGCGAATCCCAACGCGAGGAGGGTGAGTAGTTTCATGGTCTATCTTGAGGATGGATGTGAAGGCGGTGGGACGAGGTTTCCAAAGCTGAAGGGCAAAGGCGATGAGAAGTGGTGCGAGTTTGTGGACTGTGGAGCTGATGAGGAAGGCGTCACCTTCAAGCCCAAGAAAGGGGCTGCGGTGTTTTGGAGGAATTTCGACGATGAGGGGAGAGGGTACAAGGAGACTGTGCACGCGGGCATGCCGGTCACGAAGGGCACGAAGATTGGGTTGAATGTTTGGTCTTGGTATCAGGCTGGGCATAAAGCTCCAGATGATGTGGGTGAGCTTTGAGACTTTGCTCGCGAGTGGATCTGGCGAGTTGGTGATCGGCACATGCCATGATACAAGATTTTGAGCCATTCTATCATCACCCTAAACAGCTCGAAAGGGCTCCCAAAACTCCACGCTAGCTTTACAATCACAAGACAAGGCGACCGGGCTGGTCCTCCAGTACCAGCTTCATCTTCTCGAGGTACTCGGTCGCACGCCTCTCCTCTCCATTCCTGGCTACGACAGAGAAGATGTTCTCACTGGGCGAGATGCCCGGCATAACAGGGGCAGCAGCTCGTTTGGGCGCCTTGGGCTTGGGTGCAAGGAGATCAATAATGTCCGACTTCTTAGCTGAGCGTGGAGCTGCTGTGATGGAAGAAGGACTTGACAGGCCGGTGATGTTGGGAAAGTAGTTGCCTCGACTGCTGGTTGCGACCTTGTCCAAGCCTAGCACGGCGTTGAAGAGGTCATCGGCGGTCGCTTTGTGGGTCTTGCTGAATGGCAGGTTGTCGTTTGCGAGCTCTGAAGCACGAGCGATGAACGTTGAGAGTGGCAGGAAGATCCCAAGAGTATCCTGCACGCGCTTTTGTGTCGCAATGACGGAAGATAGGCTGATAGGTATGGCGATCTCGGTCTCTCGAGGTAACTCGGGCTCGGGTTTCTGCTCTGCCTGCTTGTTCTCAGGCTTAGCCTCCGCCTTCTTGGCCAGTTGAATGTTTGACAGATCCAGATGTGAGAGCTTGTCCAATCGTGCAGATATGCTTGCTGGGTAGCTCTTTTGGACCTGGCCGAGATATGCCAGAACATCACCTTTTAGCAACCGTCCTTGAGGACCACTGGCAGGGATCTGATTGGCGTCTTCGGCGGAGAGACCATTGACATGTAATAGGTGCTCCACCGAAGGGTATAGTGGATATGTCTGCTTTCGTGCGGCTCCTCCTTGCTTCTGCGATTCGGAGCTCTTGGAAGCCTCCTTTGACTCGGAAGACTTCTCTGGCTTGGGAGCACTTTCACGCTTGTTCTCTGCCTTTGCTGCAGACTTCTCCTCCTTCTTCGCCGACTTCTCCTCTTTCGCAGGCTTCGAATCCTCCGCCGGCAGCTCCAATGTGCTGATGTCGTCCTCCGGGTCGGCCAAAATTCCTATCCGTTCGCCCACCTGAATTGCCTTTGACCCGTCCCCCTTGACGATCTTCACGAGCTTCCCATCATCCTGTGCTTCAACATCCATCGTTGCTTTATCCGTCTCGATCTCCAGAATAACGTCGCCCGCAGAGAAGGAGTCTCCTTCCTTTACTCTCCAGCTGGCAATGCTGCCTTCGGTCATGGTAGGTGAGAGAGCGGGCATAGTGTAGTTGGATGCGGCACGGTCGCGAGCAGATGCTTGAAAGCCTGGAATTGCCATCAGTATTTGACGTTGAATGGTCGCATCGAGCTCCATGCAATTTACCTCTACGAGAAACGTATCTCGGCGCATGTCTGCTGGCAAGGCGGGCAGAAAGCCGCGCTGTGTTGGCGACTCCGGCCATCACCTGTTCGAATCGTTCTGCGAAGTTGGCGCTGTTTCCTCAGGTGTGCAACACTGCTCCACGCAGCATTGCAAGTGTCGAATAAAAGGTGGGAGGTCGTTGGGACGAGGTCCAAACCGAAGCTCTTGCCAAGGCCGCAGTGAAACCGATAACTTTTCGTCGACGCAACGCATCTACACATTATTACCATCGACATGCATCGGATCCGGCAATCATGACAGCGGCGAAGTGAGAAAGAATTTATACACAATCAAGACAACACAATGGCGAACATTGGTGCGATGTTTCTGCGCCTTCCATCGAGCTTGCGACAGCATCTTGCCTTCCAGGAACCGGCCCGACTTGGACAACTGCTTCATCAAATATCCAGGCGATCTTTCAAGTCCACCGCCAAGCTTGACAGAGCAAAGGCTCCCAGTAGCACCTCCAGACAGGTTCCGCAGAGTTCACGATCACAACCTCAACGGCTACCTCCAGCAAGGCAATATCCCAGGCCAGCGGCACCAGCACGACCACCTCCCGAATCGCAACCTCTCAATGCGGACCGAAGAATCTTACTATATACAGCGCCAAATCATGGAGCATTCTTTGCCTCGTCTTTCATCATTGGAGGTGCCTTCGTTGGTGGAGCGTATCTCTACGCCCAGACAGTGCTCAAGGAATCAGCGCCCGATGGCAGCAAGCAGCCGTGGTACATGAAAACATTGGGAGGCATTTCCGTTCTCTCCGTGGCTGGTTTCGGGACGATATTCCTACTGGCACCTCAAAAGATGATCAAATCAATTGCCGTGGTCTCGAAGGAGGCCAGCATTGCTAGTGCCGTGGCGCCCTTCAGTGGGCTTCCTCGCACTCTGCGAATCGAGGTCAAGCGGACCCTGCCGTTCGTCAAACCAGATGTCATGGAAGCGAACGTCGCCGATGTTGCGTTAAACCGGGACGTGCCCGATGTGCTCAGAAATCTCAATTTCATGAGCGTGTCGAAAGAAAACGCCATGCTGTGGACCGAGGACTACTTTGCTGGAAGGTTCAAACCGGATCCGACCCCAAAAGGTGTCTTAGGCAGCCTCAAAGCGATCTGGCCGGCGACTAGGCGCGAAGTTCGGCGGATGTTCTTGAGAGACCAGATGGCTCGTGTGCAAGTCGAGCGACATGGTGTTTTCAAACTTGATCTTCGAAAGTGCTGCATGCTGGATGAAGGACGTGCATTAAGCGCAGTCCTTGGGGACAGGGTCATGGCGGATATGAGCTTCATTACGAGGTTGGCGGCAGCAATCAGATCGTGAACAATCTACAGACTACGAAGTGTATACCTACCGAGACCTTGTATGGTCACGCAGACGCATAATGTATACTGCAAATTGTCTCGTCTTGTTTCATGTGATCGTACTGCAACCCGGCTTTACCCGTGTGATGATTCGCCGACTCTCCGGAAGTCTACTAACTTCAATCATTTGACAGGTGTTTGACGACGATCAATGATGAACTGAATGTCGCAGCACACCTCCCTCAATGCTCCTCCGCCTGCCACTGACGGCAGTGCAGGTCTCCTGGAACGGCACCTCGATATGTCATCGATGCGCGAGCCGGCTCGCTCGTCTGAACGCATCTCAAAAACGCCCATTCTCTCGCGCGATACGGACCAGGCAGATCGCCGCATTGAAAGATGAGGAGGTGGACAGGAGATTCTTCTGGGCCAATGCATTCCATGGACAAAGATTAGAGAAATCAGGGACGCTTCCAAAGGTCGCATTAGCAAGAGACGGAGTCAAAGAGGCAACTCAATCTGCCACGGCAGACTCGCACGGGAGCGCACCGCCCACAATCGAGGAGCTACCACATCGCCGACGGAAGCGGTTAAAAGAGGCTGCAAGTGTTCTGGATGCGGCAGGAGATGTTCCTCTGCCACCAGATGCATCATCGTCGCTATCACAGGATGCAGCGGCCGCACCGGAGAAGTCTTTACGGCGATTATTCTCCACCTACCTGGCGTTGACGAAACCCCGCCTGGCTTTCCTTATCGTCCTCACAACCACGGCGTCCTACTCGATCTACCCGGTCCCAGCTTTACTGAGCACTTCCGTCACCGATGCGCCCTCTCTCAGTACCCTCACCCTGCTATTCCTCACGACCGGCACATTCGCGTGTATTGCGTCTGCGAATACCTTGAATATGCTTTTCGAGCCACAACACGACGCAAAGATGAGTCGGACAAAGAATAGGCCACTGGTAAGAGGACTGGTCAGCAAGCGAGCAGCTTTGGTGTTCGCCATTGCAACGGGCATGGTTGGGTCTGGGCTGCTATGGTACGGAGTCAATCCTACGACATCGATACTGGGCGCCGGAAACATCGCTCTCTACGCGTTTGCCTACACATTCTCGAAACGAATACATCCCGTCAACACGTGGATTGGAGCTATCGTTGGAGCCATTCCTCCACTCATGGGATGGTGTGCGGCTGCCAGTCAGTACAGCACCAAGAATGCGATGCAAGCGTCCTCGACCAGTGTATGGGAAGAGGCACAGGAGCTGCTATTCACAGAGCAGGCAATCGGAGGATGGTTGATTGCAGGACTGCTGTTCGCGTGGCAATTTCCGCACTTCTTCGCCTTGTCGTATGGAGTCCGGAAGGAGTACGCTGGCGCGGGATACAAGATGTTGACGTCTACGAACATGCCCATGGCATGTCGAGTGTCGCTGAGGTATAGTCTGGCCATGTTCCCTATCTGCGCAGGATTGAGCTACTATGAGCTCACGGACAGGGCGTTTGTCGTGACGAGCGGCGTTGCGAATGCGTGGATGCTGCGGGAAGCGATCAGGATGTGGAGGCTGAACGGCGAGAAGGGTTCCGCGAGGGCATTGTTCTGGGCGAGTGTTTGGCAGTTGCCAATCGTGCTGGTATTAGCCATGGTGCAGAAGAAGGGGCTATGGGATCGCATATGGGCTGGGATTTATGGCCATCCAGAGCTCGAGGAGGACTGGGAGGAAGAGGAACTGTAAGATGGATGCAGGATCAAGGTCGTGTTCGAATGTACAGATTCAGCGGGCATGAGCAGCATAGGTCAGGACGGCTATCCGCGTGCACATCTCCTCGTGACTTTATATGAATGTCGTACCTTGTGCAAGCATGCTCATGCAGAGGCATGGTTGTTGTATCCGATAGAACTCCCAAGCCACCACTATCTAAGGGGATCTGCGAACTGCTTGCTTACGTGGGCCCTGGTCTGGACCTCAGCTCTCCTTGTCATGGCTGCGACTCATCGCATGAACGCGTTCCCGAACAGCAACATCCCTGCCTGACGACTGAACGTACGCCGTGATTTGTCTTTTTCTGTCAGTCTGCTCTCGATCATTCTGGTCTCGCGATAGAACTGCGCCGCGGTGCAAAAAGCGACCCTCCGCGTGATGTAGACACTGACGAGTATAGCTCGAAACCGACCCAGGGCCAAGCTCATTCAGTTCTGCCTTTCAGCTGTCTGTTCTGCATATACAACCACCACATCCATCCTGACGCATCGACAACGACGAACGACTTCCCCGGTGTCACTCCGACCTCACCTCCCGCCGCTGACACGCTCCGCCGTCACTGCCTCCGCACTGTCTCATCCTCCCCGCAGCTTCTCCACACCCCACCACCGCAGGCGCGAGTCCGTCCCCGCCGACGCAATCGCTGCTGCTTCTATGCGACATCAATAGCGACTCCTCCCCGACGCGCACCGCCTTGGAATTCCTGGAGAGACTGTTCCATCCTCCTCGATACATCGACAATCGCATCGACGCTCATCTACATCATCACTGCCGCTACGGTCGCATTCTTACCACATCAAGGCCACACCGAACCACGTCACGTCGCAGCGTAGCCTCCGGCATCGCATCAAGAGGGCATCGCCAGCATGGGCAACCAGCCCTCCAAAGAGAAGGATGGAAAGGGATCACAAGCGTCCAGTGGACCCAGCCTCGACTCCTACCCTTCCTTCAGCAAGTCCGATACAAAAGAGTCATCTCGCTCATTTCGCACAGCTCTTCGCACAAAGATACCCGGCAAAAGTTCTACAGACAGCCCACGAGGATCTTCAAGCAATCTTCCAGGAGACGCCTCTTCGACAAGTGTAGACAAGGTCGATTCACAATCCATCAAGTCTGCGACTAGCGGTCGATCATCGCAGAGGCAAACACGAGGCTCCGCATCCTTCTCTGAGACGCCTCGTCGCGGTAGCCTCGCGGAGGAGGACGATGCTCAGCCACCACCTTCGCCGACCATGTCCTCCAGCGTTGGCGCTGGTCACAGCGACCTGGCAGAAGCTCAACGCAATGGCGAGATAGATGCAGTCTCAGACGCGCCGCCGCAAGGCAATATTCACCAAACGCATACCAAGGAGCCGACGGAATCTATTCTGGTTAAGAAGCCAGCTCCCACAGGCCAAGGCGCCGCTGCAGTGCTTGCCATAGCTGAAGCACCCGAAGTACGATCCAACTCCACTCCCGGTAACATGGAAATAGGTGCTCTGAAAACCGCCGATCTGGATGACATGATCAAGCGTCTCGTGGATGCTGGTTATGCCGGGAAAGTCACCAAGACCGTGTGCCTCAAAAACGCCGAGATTACCGCCATCTGCAATGCTGCTCGGGAGTTGTTCTTGTCACAGCCGGCACTGCTGGAGCTCTCGCCGCCAGTGAAGATTGTTGGCGACGTGCATGGCCAGTACACCGACTTGATTCGCATGTTCGAGATGTGTGGCTTCCCTCCAAATAGCAACTACCTGTTCCTCGGCGACTACGTTGATCGTGGCAAGCAGAGCTTGGAGACGATTCTGCTGCTACTGTGCTACAAATTGCGATTCCCCGAGAACTTCTTCCTCCTTCGCGGCAACCACGAGTGCGCCAACGTCACGCGTGTCTATGGCTTTTACGACGAATGCAAGCGAAGGTGCAATGTCAAGGTCTGGAAGACGTTTGTTGATACCTTCAACACGTTGCCCATTGCCGCCATTGTGGCCGGGAAAATCTTCTGCGTTCACGGCGGTCTTTCGCCCTCGCTCTCTCACATGGACGACATTCGCAACATTGCTCGACCGACGGATGTGCCAGACTACGGCTTGCTCAACGATCTGCTTTGGTCCGATCCCGCGGATATGGAAGCAGACTGGGAGGCGAACGAAAGAGGTGTCAGCTATTGCTTCGGAAAGAAGGTCATCATGGAATTTCTGCAAAAGCACGACTTCGACCTCGTTTGCCGTGCGCATATGGTTGTTGAAGATGGTTATGAATTCTTCCAGGAGAGAATTCTGGTCACTGTGTTCTCTGCTCCCAATGTGAGTATTCGATGCATGTCAGACCATTGACCAACGATTGTGAGACTAATCTCATCATAGTACTGCGGCGAATTTGACAATTGGGGCGCCGTGATGAGCGTCTCTGGCGAGTTGCTGTGTTCTTTCGAGCTGCTGAAACCGCTGGACTCCAGTGCTTTGAAGAGCCACATCAAAAAAGGACGAAACAAACGACAGAGCATGCTGAACAGTCCGGTGAGTTCCCTCTTCATTGCCAGACGACAAGGAAGCCTTATATGCTGACACGTCTCATGCCCAGCCCGCCAGCCAGTTCCCTCAGAGTTACTAAATTGCTTCGTACACCGACAAGCGGATTCGAAATTCCACGGGGCTCTGCTCTCCGTCCCAAGGGTCACGATTTGCATTCACAACCATCATGTTCGAAAGGACTAGACCGCCTGAGGGAGATGCAGCCGGTCCGCCCTTAGCCGGTCCGGCGGAAACGATGACGGCAGGCAGAAGACGCCACTCTCTGATATCCTTTGTGACTGGATTCACTACAATACTTGGTCATTCACTCCTTTCTTCGTCTGGCGCTTGCAGGAGTCAAGGCGCATTGCGGAACAGGACCCATACACAAGTCGTAATGGACGCGAAATGTATTCTTCTGGCGAAAGGTGTTTCAGCATTCGCTTTCGCTCTCTGCTCTGGTCAAGGGAGCGGATGTGTTGAGACAAACATATTCTTGAAGGGGAAATGAGCGGCATCACGCCGCATGTACGATTGATGGGAGGGCGCCGTGGCGCTGAATGTATAGATGATCGAACGGACAGGCAAGCATCATTCTCGGCGCCGGTCTACCAAGTGGCACAGGTCGGCTGACTTGACAGCAGTCTTCATATTGTTTATGAAGCGGAGAGATGTGTTGAGGGGCCGAGGATGGCGACCGTCCGGTGTGGCGCCCGCTGCTATCGTCGCTGCTTCTCTGCTTCTGCTTTCAATACTGCGTTACTCTTCGCTCTCTGCTCTGCGCTTGCGATCTCGGTTTCGAGCAGATGCGGAAGGAGACGACAATCGCTGCTCGCCAAGGGCTGTAATACACGTCATTCTCTTTACCCTTGTTCCAGTTACAGATTCACGATCCGCTCGAACGTTATTACTTTCTTTACTCTCTCGCTGCTAAAGATTGAAGACGGGTCACTATGAACAGGCGATGCTGCATCTGCCGGAGCACGAGACAACACGTCCGATTTCACGTGCTTCGCTCAGATTTCGAGCTGTCGGGGTCCGTTGTGCTGTGCATGTTGGACGGCATGGCGACTAGTGGCACATGTGTTTGCTGTTCTGTCTCATGCAACGGCTTCCATATGCTCTGTTTCTTGCTACTTCTAAACATCAGCAAAGCTTCCCAATCCTTTTCAGCCACAACAAGAACAACAGCTCAAAACTCCTAGACCACCGACTACATCAAAAAAGGACACTCTCAGGAGCGCGATCAAAAGGTGCTCGTACTTGCAATATCGGTCGCACAAAACAATTACAGATCTCGAAACGGTCTCCATCGAACACAGTCCCGCCGAGCGTCGACGACGATTCCCGTGCTACGATACTTTGCATCGAACCCAGTCAATATGGCTCAGCGAGGTGTACTGCAGCGAATGCGACTCCACAGGGTCGTCGTCATTGCTGCAATCGTCCTCATCGCCATATTCGCCTTCTACCACCACCACTCATTCTCGGCATCGGAGCTCGACCTCGCCAACATTCACCAACGTCCCAGTGATCATGCATCAGGCGAGATCAGCGCGACCGCCAGCGTCCACGCCTGGTCCGATCAAAGCGATGATCTTGAGCGCAGACGTCCAGACCTCGATTCCAACTTCACTTCCGTTCCACCCATCTTCAACAAGACGCCCTTGGATGTCGAAAACGAGAAGAAGAAAGGCGAGACGCTCCTCTGCTATTTGGACGACCCCCTTCTAGCCGGTCCTCTCGCTGTCTCGCGATGGACCAATTACGCTTCCATGGAGGAATGGGGCTGGCAGGGACATGAGACCAGCCAACGCTGGGCATACATGTCTTTCGCGTCCGACATTGTACGTTGGAGTTGTCGAGTAGAAGATGGCATGGAAGCAAACGCTAACACTTGATTCAGGTACCGGGCCTGGGTGTGCCAGAATTGCTCCTTCCAGCGGCGAATGTCGAATGGTACCATTGGCACGAGCGTGTGATCGAAGGCACAACCTATCCCGTATGATATGCCGCTCGCAGGCCGTGCAGATGAGCGCAATACTATGTACTGAAGACCTTGAATAGATCACCAACGGGCAGTACATCAATGTCTACTGGCCAGACTATGGCATTCTGATGGCCAACGACAACGCCGGTCCAGCGTATCAGGTCGAGAAAGCTCGTGGCAGCCAGATACCGTGGGAAGACGAGAAGTCAGTATTGTGCTCCAACGGCATTCAACTTGCCTTTCGTAGTCATTCACGGCTAACCAATTCACATCCCCAGCGGTCAACCCCTTCCACTCCCTGAACTCCGTCAGTGGTCCGACGTCAATTACCTCACCTGGAAGCATCTCACCAACGACGTCCAACGCCGCGGTCTGAAATGGATCTTCCAACGCGGCATCATCAACAAAGACACCCAAGCAGCAATCGAGAAGATCACCACATACCACAACGTAGGCGACAAAGCACCCGAATGGCCAGGCCTTGATCTGACGCCCGGCTCGTTTGGTTTCGAGATGATTCTGGCGAGTCCGAATCTGCGAGGCGTGATGTGGTTGTTGATTCAGCATCAGGCGGATTTGGGCAAGAAGAAGATTCTGAGCGTGAGGATGTGGAGGGCCGGGAGGGGCATGTATGCGCCCAATCTGGTCGTGGAGCTTGGAGATGCTAGTGGAGGTGATGCTGAAGATGCGATTGGAGTGTTGGGCTGAAGTCGAATGGCTGGTGAGGAGCAATGGAGTGACAGTTTGCAAGCGTGCGTTTGGAGCTTTTGAAAATTACCCAAAAAAGTCGAATTGGACTAATGATTTGGTTCACATGCACCATGCGAGCTTTAGGAGGCGCTACCACAGGCCGCGGCTGTTCTGAGGACGACTCGGCGAAACCCAACGACCTGAGCGGCAGACCGACGCACAAGAGCCTCCTCTACCAAGCGTACTCGCCTGTCGCATGCACAAACTTTCCATGGTCTCCGTCCCTGTCCCCACGCAGCAGGGCCACGATAGGAGCAGCGCCCTCACTCGTTGGCTTGGCTCCGTTTCCGGCGACGTTCATCGAGCTCAAGTTGGAGACTGTGAAACCCGGGCAATAGGCAAAGATCTTGAAGCCGTCGTCGCGGTACTCCCGGCATTGACTGTGTGGATCGACTCTCGTCAATAAAGCCCCCAGTGATGGCGCATGCACTTTGAGTTGGACTTACCAAGCTGTGATCATATTCAACGCAGCTTTGCTCGCGCGATACTGGGGATACTGCAGGTCGTAGCTTTTTGACTTGGGATCCATTTTTTGTGTGATGGAACCCACACCCGAGCTGACGTTGACGATGCGAGGTGTTCCGTTGGATTTCCTGAGCAATGATCCGAAGTTATCGACCATCAGCTGGACGCCGATGACGTTCGTCTGGTAGCAGATGGCCATTTGTTTGGAAAGCGGCAGACCTTCAACTTGGGAGATCGCGGCGTTGTTGACAAGCCCGTCGATTCTGGAAGTGTGCTGTCAGTCGATGTGTCTCAAAGAAACAGACAGAGATTGCCTCTCACCTGCCGTGCTTCTCCTGCACCTGCTTGGCGGCATTTTCAATGGACCGTTCGTCTGAAACATCCAAGTTCAAGAGCTCGACGGTGCCAGCAAGCTTCCGGGACTCGAGATCCTTTACCGCGGCGGAGCCTTTCTCGACCGAGCGAGCGCCGAGAAGGATGTGGTTGTTGGCCGCTGCCATGAGCTGGGACACAACCTCGAACCCGATGCCTCCATTGCCTGCAATCCGTCAGTCCAGCTGAGGCATCCCATATGTCAGTGGGACATACCGCCAGTGACAAGAGTGATCGTCTTCTTCGCCATGTTTTGAGCTGCCATTTATGTTGTCTTCGTGGTCGGTATCCTTGATGGATTCTGTCAAGGCTGAGGCGCCATACTCGAGGTACTTATGCTTCCCAGAGATCGAGGCCAACTGCTGAGTCGCACACGTCAGCTCCTTGAGATCGTTGTGGTCGCACGCGGAGTTACGTTCACGGAGTTAGGACCAAACAATTGGGATACTCCTTCAGGAATGAGCACCTCGCTAGCGTGAAGCTAAACCACGATAAAGCCGACCGTATGTGAAGGAGAAAGCTCATGGCCAGGTTTCCATATGACCGGAGATTGGTAAGTCATCGGATGCCACCGTTGCACAGCACACGCTTAACACCTGATGAGTGATCATCCCGTCGGGACCTCGACCCTGTGAAACATGCAGGCATCTGAATGTCCCATTTTCATTATCATTTCATCGATGCATCATCAGCGTTGGAATCCGTCTCATGACTCCACGACAATTCGTTGAGTACGCCGAACATCACCCATTTATTCAGACCTCAAAGCTCGACCACGACCTTCTTCGCGCTGACACCCGCCTTGAGCGTGTCCAGACCCTTCTGCACGTTCTCCAGACCCTTGCCAACGACCTGAGCCTCCGGGACAGCCTTCAACTTTCCCTGCTGAAGCGCTGGCGTGATGTAGTCCTTCCACACTGGATGTGTGACTGCATTGACGCCAAACACATTGGCAACCTTCACGTTCTCGGGTACACCCTCCTTTGGTCCACCGAGGGTCAGGGCGAGTTTTCCTCCTCCCAGCTTCTCCGTGATGGGAAGGACGTGCTTGAAAGAGTCATTGGTCGAAATGGCGTCGTAGGTACCGAGGTAGTCCCCGCCCACGGATTTGACTGCTTTGACGACATCTTCGACCACAGATGAGGTGTTGTAATCGAGGACTTCGCTGGCACCGAGTGACTTGACAAAGTCGATGTTGTGCTTGCTTGCCACGGAGATAACCTTGACGCCCGAAGCGACAGCGAGCTGAATGGTCAGGGCACCAACGGATGAAGAACCGCCCCAGACCAGGAGAGTCCTGCCGGAAGAGGAGGGATTCAACGATGGGTAGGGCAATCCGAAGAAGCCCTTCTCCGCTTCGGCGTAGAGACCAACCGCGGCGGTATCGATGGCCAAGGGGAGGACGGAACCTTGGCTGTATGAGATGGAGGACGGGAGAATGGCCACGGTTGCGGCGGGGATAGTAGAGTACAGCTGGAAAGCTGAACCTTTGATCTCGCCGGTCGCGAGAGAGATGGAATGGCTGCGGAATCGGTCAGCATTGTCGTCGAATGGCCCGGTTATGAGTCTGGAAGCAACATACGCAATGACCCGGTCTCCCTTCTTGAAGGCAGTCACGTTGGAGCCAACCTCGTAAACCTCGCCGGCCACATCGCATCCAAGTACGGTCGGCCAGCTCTGGATGAACATACCAGAGTCCTGGATCTTCCAATCGACAGGGTTGATCGCTAAGGAATGGTTCTGAATTACGACGTCATCAGCACCTGGCGAGGTGTAAGCTATGTCAGCGACCTTGTTCATGTCAGTTACGTCGATACAGGTCTATGAGGGATGATATTCACCCGCAACTTCTGGTCTTTGCCATCGAGCCATGCTGCTTGATTGCTTGGCATTTTGTTTAATGTGACTGATTTGTTTGAAGTGAAAAGGTCTGACTGAGTGAGTGCAGAGCTGATGAGTGAGATGGTTGCGAAGATGTAGAGGAAGATGGAAGCACGAGGACTGAAGTGTGTTATCGATGGCGAGCTTCCTTCTCATCCTTTCGCAACTTCCATTGTGCAGTGCTTAGATAATCCTCCTTTTGATTACAAATGCGCCGAGCGGAACCCACTTGGAGTGGGATTGCAAATGCACTTTTGCTACGACCCGAGATCGCATAGACAGCACGGCAACGGAGGATCAAGATGGTGATTACATTCTTGATGCAAGGAGTGATGATCTCGAATGCTGCTAAGATACCTGCGGCTGCCACGAAAGCAAACTGAAGCCACTCATCTTGTAGACTTCAGCCCAGCGGAGCTACTTCCGGACGCTGCTTGCTGCTCTGAACATCCCTCGGGGGTTTGTCCCGCCTTCGATTCTCAGCATCAACAATCATTACGAAATGTGAGTAGCAGTTATCTACTACACCGTCTGGCAGGCTGCAACGGAAAGTCGCCGCTGTTCTGCTCACACATGTGCCGCATGCAACCCACGAATCCTTCCACAACCCCCTGTCGCGGCTTGAATGCCATCGAGTACGTCCTGTCCCGTTGCATGCGGAAGCCTCGCCTCCAGCATTTGCACCGCTTCGTCTCTCGCCTTCGCATTTTCGAAGTCCAGGATGAACTCCCACCTCGACGACAATCTGCCATGCAGACCGTCATAGGTCATGGGATACTCTGGATTGCGGCCTGTGAAGATCAGACCGGTCTCTCGACTAGACGTCACAATCGTTGGGTCCTTGGTCTTTGAACTTTGTCGTACACTTCGAGCGTGATGGGAACATATCTCGCCGACTTGACGCGGACGGGAAGAGAGGAAAGGACGAGAACGTCTTCGATCAAGATGTCTGCACCGGAACCCTGCCAAGGTGTGGTTGCGTGTGCTGCGTTGCCTAGCAAGCAGATCGGACCGTCGACGTATGTCCATGCTGGCAGATGCTCGAACTGTGCACCATGTAGTCTGACATTTCTGCGTCACCAATCGCCGCATCCAGTGTTTTTCGAAGATGCGGCGAATAGTCATGGAAGTTTTGCTTGATTTCTGTCGCGCTGACGTTCTTTCTCCAGGAGTCGCTGCGGGTGTCGTCTCGCACCGTGGCGATGGACTGGACCAGTTCGCCGCCGCTGAGCACGATGTGCCTGGCTGCTGTGAGTGAAGACCGCTACGGGCGAGATTACATTGCCACTTACATCATGAAGGTTCCATCTCCCAACCAGCTCCATGCCCGGACATCGTCCAATCCTACGTACTTGTCTCCCAAGATTGGCTTCATTTATTTGTAAAGGGATGGTACCAGCAGGCCGAGTCTGGACTGGCTGCTGGATCCCTTTTTCCTAGGATGATCTTCCTGACCATGCTATAAATGCCATCCGCTCCCACCAAGACATCACAATCGTGAGTTTCTCCATCTGCGCAAAACAGCGAGAGCTCACCATTCTCCTTCTTCTCCACCCTTTCAGCTTCTTCCCCAACATGCATTCTCTCCGCCGGAACGTCCTTCAACAATAATACCCTCAGGAACGCCGCCCGATGCACAATGCTCGTCAGTCTCTTACCATCTTTACTCGCATCCATTTCTTCCACCGGTCTTCCCGCATCGGATCCACCGGCAAGCATAACTCTCGCACCATGATAAGGGATGGAGCCTGCGTCCTCCAACGCTCCGACGGCCGAGGGTCCGATGAGCTCGAGTGCTTGATAGGCGTTGCGAGCTATGCCAATCGCCATGCCGGCTTCATTGAACGCCGAAGCCGATTCGAAGATGTGCACATCGAGTGCGGAGTGTTGGAAGAGCGAGTGGATGAGAGTTGCGCCAGCAGTGCCACCGTGGCGATGCGAACTGCGTTCGCAGCCATCTTGTGCTTGGTTGAGGTACGAAGACTTTGGTAGGAGCTCAGGAGAGATGGCTTACAGTAGAGGTATTATTGGGATGAAGTGCTCTGAAGAACCCACGCACCTTTTGTATAGCTCTCGGAACACTCCTCGCTGGCGTCTCGATCAAGTCGCGAATCGCGACGGAGCATAGCTGCGCAAGTATCTGAATTCTTCCATTGGTTCTGTGACCTCATCATGCCCATCTGCTCTTCGAGTGAATGCAGGAGGTACCACGGCGGGAGACGTTCGAGCCTGACTCGGCGCCGCGTTCGATGCCAGACTGAAGCGAAGACTTGACGTCCATCTCGTTCTTGTTCAGTAGCAAATATTCAAAAAGCTGGTCGAAAGTGAGTGCAGATTTGCCCATTGCATAGGTGCTGCGCTGGCCGCCCACGACCTTCGCAGCTTCGACGGGTCAGTCATGAAATCATGAATAAGGTATTGCTCTTGGACTGATCCCGGGCTCTAGGTTGGACTAATGTGCTTACTAAGGAAAGCGGAGGTGAGGTGGTTAAACTTTCATGCGGCTGAATCTCCAAGCCTCCCTCATTAGACTCTATCATGAGTCCCGCGAACATCACATCACCGGCCACCTCAACATCAGACCAACCGCACGCAATGGCCTTTCCGCCGTCTGATGCGAGCGCACAAGTCTCAGCGGATTCGACATCTCCATGCCACTTCTAGGCGTGGCCAAACCCAACCAACGGTCGCGTGGCAGTGCAGATCGGATCCTTCATCTTAGTGGCCTGACCAAGACTCTGCTCCGCTTGGCAATGCCAATACACTCATTCTAGCCCGTTCACCTCGTCTGAAAGGCCGCGGACCGCGGTCAGGCATAGCGCCCGCACTGGGAGTGTACACCGAGTCACCGACACCATCCGGGTCAGCTTGCCACCATGGAGTTTCGCTAGCTAGCAAAGGCGAGCGCCGGTTCCGATGCACAATTTTGCGTGAGCACAGCTACTGGACGTAGGGAAGGACGGCTCCCGCGACCTTCGCTTCACGTTGAGACCGTGCTAGGCTCACAGTATGCTCCAACGCGGTGCATGCTAACACTAGTGCAACTGAGTGCCTGTCGCGACCCGAGACGTGTTCTACACGGAAGAGCAGCCGGGCCCTTTACCTATAAGGTCTTACGTACCTTGTCGGTTGACATGCCTCGCCTGGTGCTTCACTCGAAGCACAGATGCCTCTTATGGCAATTGGTCCAATCAACCAACACGGCAGTTGATCCCCGCCAAACGCAGCGATCGCCAATACCCCATATCATGTGTCACCCACATGGCGAAATCTGGATCCGCCCCAGTGCCCAGCTCCCGCGCAGCTTGGCACGACCGGGTATCCCCAGTTTCGCGCTTGGACTTTGCGGGCAAGCGAGTCCGTTCCCCATATTTCACCCCAAGCTCGTCTCGTTGCCAATGTTGCCTGCAATGCAGCCAAGATGGCGCCGTGGCCACAGTTGGACCGTCGTCCGAGGCCAGAACCTCGCCGAGCATTAACGGCGACCGCATGTGATGGGGCCTGCAAGTACAAGAGGCGACTTTCCGCTCTCCCTTCCTCTCCCTTGTCTCGCTTGTCTCTCCTCCTCACGCAGATACCCTGACATCAATTCACTATGGGTGTCTTTACCTCCAACAACACCGAGAAGGTGGGCGACGCCACTGCCCATGTGGAGCAACACAGGGAGCACTCGCCCAACTCCGACCTCAAGACTACGTCCAGCGATGACTACGAGATGCAAACCGAGTTCTCGCCTGCCGAGCAGAAGAAGATCCTTCGCCGAATCGACCGACGTTTGATCATCACGGTCGGCGCCATGTACTGCGTCTCGCTCATGGACAGAACCAACTTGTCCAACGCGTCCATCGCCGGCATGCGGACAGAGCTCGGAATGGTCAAGACGCCAGCCACGCCGAACGCCAACCCGATGGCATACGTATGCATCCTCCTCCCAACAAGCAGCATCCTCAACTTGTACTGACAAACGGCAGTCCATCGTCACTCTGGTCTTTTTCACAACCTATGTCTTCTTTCAACCTCCTGCGACAGTCCTCACCAAGAAGATTGGTCCGCGATACTTTCTATCCACCATCTGCTTTCTTTGGGGGTGAGTCAACCGTGCAAAAGGCCTGTCGCCGTCCGAGATTGTCTCTGGGGCGATGCCAGCAGGTCTCAGCCCGTCCTTGTAACCTATGTCCGAACCACTGCTAACCCTTCTGCCTCTCTGATGTAGATTGACTATGATTGGAATGGGCTTCGTGAAGCAGTGGAAACAACTTGCCGCTCTACGCGTTGTGCTGGGTATCTTCGAGGTTTGTCTACCTCCCGACTTGTTTTCGCATGGGACACATGGCGCTGACAATCCACTCTGTAGGCCGGCTTCTTTCCTGGCTGCGTTTACTTGCTCAGCACCTGGTACTGTCGATACGAAATGGGACGACGCAACGCCTTCTTCTACCTCATCGGCATGCTCGCCTCGGCGTTTTCTGGTATCTTGGCATTCGGGCTGATGCAGATGGATGGCCTTGGAGGCTACCAGGGCTGGTCTTGGATCGTGAGTCGCTGCAGCGCTACAGCTTGTTTCCGTGGTTCTGACTTAAGCCCGAACAGTTCATCATTGAGGGCATTATTACCGTTGGTGTCGCCCTCGCTGGATTCATCTTCCTTGTTCCCTTTCCCGACGATAACCCCGAGAAATGCTGGGGTATGACCACCAAACAAGCTCTCGAGTTCGATCCGTCTCTAACGTTTCAACAGGTTTCCTTAACGAGCGCGAGGTCGCGTGGGTCATCGCTAGAGTCAATGCTGATCGTGGCGATGCTCAAGCCGAGCCTTTCAACCTTGTCAAGTTCTTGAAGCCCGCCGCCGACCCAAAGATCTGGGGCTTCGCAATTATGTTTGCGTGCAACACGACTCAGAGTTATGCACTTGCCTTCTTCTTGCCAATTATCCTTGTGGTAGGAATGGGTGAGTCACATTCAAACCTTTTCGCTTGGTGCAATGGGGCTGACCTGTCTACAGGATTCGAGGTCGGTGCAGCTCAGTGCTTGGTAGCACCGCCATACGCCTTCGCAGCTATTGTTATGCTTATCACCGCAACCATCGCGGATAAGTACAAGATCAGAGGTAAGTTTCGAACCCGCAGCGGTGCTTCCTATGTCCAGAGTAGTTGAACCTGAACTCGGGGCCCCTCGTCATCTCGCCAACTCAGCTAATGTATTGAAAGGTCCTCTCATTATTTTCAACGCCACCTGTGCGATCATAGGACTGGCTCTCATGGGTTGGGTAGAGACTGTCGGTGTCCGCTGTGAGTAGCACCCCGCGAGATGGTTGAGTCACCAAGCCTGTACTGACGTTTCATCAGACTTCGGTGTCTTCTTGGTCTGCTCCGGTGCCAATGCCAATATTCCGCAAGTCATGTCGTACCAAGGCAACAACATCCGCGGTCAGTGGAAGCGCGCGTTCTGCAGTGCTACGCTCGTCGGTTTCGGTGGAATTGGTGGTATTGCTGGTTCGCTCGTGTTCCGCACTCAAGATGCGCCCGGATACATCCCAGGTGTAAGTCGTCCTTCCTGCAACAAGAGTTGTGGTCGTCACTCTCAGCGACCGTTGTGGTACAACCTGCATCTGAGTACCGCGAAACTGACTTTGGATTTGTAGCTCTGGGCATGCATTGCCGCTTCTCTGCTCATGATCACGACATGCTGTTGTTTGAACACCTACTTCTACTTTGCCAACAGGAAGCAAGCCCGAGGTGGTTTCGCAATCGAAGGCGCGGACGTAAGTGATTTGTCTCGTCGTTTCTCTGCTGTTGCTAACAAGGACCTCACAGGATGGCTTCCGCTACACTTACTAGACGAATCGCTGTGCCAGACAGAATGCGTTATGAACCAATATGTATATACCTTAGCTTAGTCCTGCGTCCACGCTTTAATGTGCGGACATGTACAGAAACAGACTATGGCAGATTTCTGAACATCCACTGCTGCCTTTCAAATCTCCCAATACTGAGCCATTCGTGATCTTGTCTTTCGCGTGAGGGTATCGCATCGCGATAGTCGTCGACCACTCAAGTTATGCGCGAGTTATGCAAGATGTTCAAGGTTTTTGTGCCGAAAGATCCCTCGGTACATTTACCTCCACCTCATGTCTCGACGCAACGATGTCGACCAATTCATACAATCAACATTGCGTAACTTGCCGTCGAAACAGACCTACAAACAACATGGCGCACCAAATCAAACCTCCAGGCCGTCTCGGCGACCCGAACATGTCTCTCGCCACCGATCCCAGAACCAACATCAATCTAGCCAAAGCCCTCAAACCACTACGCATGGACATCAATGTCCCAGAGAACAGGATCACGCCCGCCACGGCCAGCATGGCACAGATCAAGAAGATGATGGCAAAAGTCAACGCCATGGAAGAACAGACCGCCGACCTGATGCCGAGAGATCTGCCCAGTGATAAGACCCGGCCGGAAGTCGACTGCAAGACGGTCACGATCAAAGGTGTCGATGGGAATGACGTGAATCTCTATGTGTATCGTCGAGCGGACTCTGGGAATGCCAAGCTGCCTTGTGTGGTCTATATCCACGGCGGAGGTCCGTCAATTCGGCAGTTCGCTCATTCCGAAATCATCTACTAACGTCGTCCTCAGGAATGGTACATGGCCAAACACTCAGCGCTGGTAAGTCGGGTCCAAGCAACACCGACTAGAGAGTCTGACATTGTATAGGACACGTACATTGGTGCAAGGGCATAGCCATAGCTGGATCAATTTGCATCGCCATCGACTTCCGCAACGCCTTCCTTCCCAGCTCGGATGGCGGTATCCACCACCCGTTCCCAGCCGGTCTGAACGACTGTGCTGCCGGCGTACAACATATCGCCTCACACAAGTCCGAGCTCGGAATCTCTTCCCTAGTTCTACAAGGAGAAAGTGGAGGCGCCAATCTCGCCATCGCCACAACGTTGAAAGCCAAGCAAGACGGCTGGATGAAGGCAATCGACGGCGTGTACGCTTGCGTGCCGTACATCAGCGGCATCTGGCACCGACCTCAAGATCAGCTGTTGAAGGAACTCCCAAGTCTTATTGAGAACAATGGCTATTTCTTGCAGGTGACGAGTATGGCACTGATGGCGAAGTTCTACACACCGGACGATAAGGACTTGACGAATCCGCTGGCGTGGCCGTATCATGCTACGGTGGAAGAATTGAAGGGACTGCCGCCGTTCGTGCTGGTCATGGATGAGCTGGATCCGCTGAGGGACGAGGGCATTGCGTTTGGGAGGAAGTTGGTGCAGGCCGGCGTTGGCGTGACGAGCAGCGTGAACTTGGGTGTGATACACGCAACCAGCCTCATCTTTAGACAAGCGCTCCCGGAGTTGCACTTTGGAACGATCAACAACATTGTCGCTTTTGCGCAGAGCTGGTAAGTCGTCGACGACGCGGGCTGGAGAAGAAACGACATAGCTGACACGGGCAAACAGTCGCGAGAACTCGGATACTCCTATTCGGCCAAAGTTGTCGTGAGCGATGGAGAAAGTCGGCGCCTCGTCGGCAGTAGCATGCGGACGCGTCACCAGGACCGCGATGGCAAGCGTTTTGAGGGGAATTCCAATGCATCCCGGGCTGATTGATGATGACTTTGTGTCCATCCATCCTGAGGCCTGGGTGAATGCCAACAGTACATGAATTATACAGCTCCGCGCCGGCTTCTACACGGCTGATAGCGAACGGCAACTGGCTTCTACTTGCCCATGACAGCATCTCGACTGACGCTGTACAGAGGCATGATGTCCGTCCAAAGCCTGTTGAAATAGTCAGCACATGTGCATGTTGGGGGAGAACGGGCAGGAAGCTTACTTGAACTGATGCACACCCTGTCCCACCAAGGGCTCCAGACCAGGCACCGTCTTCCACCCTCTACTCCTCACCAGTTCCACAAGAGGCGTCACCGCCGGCTTGTATGCCATCTCTAGCAAGACCTTGCTATTGTCGTTCTCCATCTTGAACACCGATTTCAAGATCGCCTCCAACCCAGCGTCAATCGGCAAGTCGCCCGGAATGGTACCGACAGCGACCACTGGATGCTTGTTATCCGGAATGGCTTTGACTTCATCCTCGCTGCTCAGTAGCTGGATATTGTAGTCTTGAGCAAAGCTCTGGGTCAGTGCTGCGAGCTTCGTCTTGTTCCTGCCGACAAGGTATATCGGACTGTAACCCATGTTCTTGAGAGCGTAGATTGCTGCACGCGCTGTGCCACCACCACCGACAACCATGCCGGCTTGTTGCACTCCGTGGCCAGGTACTTTGGCGCCCGCATTACGAAGAGAGAGGATAATGCCCTGCCAGTCGGTGTTGTGCCCAGTCAGAATTGTCTTGCCAGTCGCGGCGTCCAAAGAAGGCACGACTGTGTTGACTGCGCCAATAGTTTTTGCAGCAGAGTCGACGACATCGAGCAATGGCATAACGTCCAGCTTCAGGGGAATTGTCACGCTTGCGCCGCCGAAGTCGGGTGCACGAATGATGTCCACGAGGTCGGCAGCCCGATCGGTTTCGTGGATACCATAAGTATGCGGTAGTCCTGTGAGTTGAAATAGGGCGTTGTGTAAAGCTGGACTCCTGCTATGCTGCACCGGCTTCCCAAAGATGCAAAACTTCTTAGGCTCAATGTAGGACATTAAGCCAAGAACTCGACGGATGTCTGCGGCTGGAAGCTGGCCAGGAGCGGCCTTGGCCAGCATCGCTGGATGCGAGACGGGAGTCATGAAGCCATTGAACACACGGCTGCTCTTTCCAGCTTCGGCCATGTTGATTGCGATGACAGGTGTGTCCGGATGTGCCTTGGCGACCCATTTCTTGAAGATTTTCAGGTCATCGTTGTCGTCCGTTGTTTTGGCAACGCCAACGAGCTTCACAATGTCGCCGTATGAGAGAGCACTAGCGAACAGTGTCTTCCAGTCGGCCGCGCCATTGGCCCATGATAGTGTGGCCTTCGGATCGTGGTGAGAGGCAATGATAGTGCACATCTTGCGGTGATTGAGCACGTACTCCTTCACTTCAGGAGGCGAAGTGAGCTCAAGATCGACGAAGTCGAAGCCCATGCGCAAACCTTCTCGGTAAAGGGCCACGGCGCGGTCCACGTCGCCGTCAGGGAAGCGACCTCCTTGAGATACAGATCGAAGGGTGAAGATCAATGGCAGTCGTGATGATGCGCGGAGAAGTGAAACCTGGTCTTTGAGGAACTCGGGCCTGGGAAGACCATCGGACGCTGCTGGGTCTACGAGAAGATCAACACGAAGCTCAATGGCGTCCGATCCCATAGTGACCTCTGGCAGGATAGGCAGAACGCTTTGGATAGTTGGAGCGGTCAGCGCGACGAAGAAGGAGTGCTCCTTTGCTCGAATGTGGCTCATTGCTCCAGACCTGCCAGTCATGGTGTGAAGGAAACGTGAAAAGTCGTCCAGAGGGCTGGTCCATCCGGCAATCGCAGCAGACTCGTCCACTGGCTGTGAGTGGTAGTGGAGGTTGCTACATGCTTCGAACCAAGGCTTGCGTCGGAGAAAGACACCCATCATGTCTTCCACGTAGGCCGGCCGGGTCTTGTCAATTTGCAGGTAGTCGATGATGGAGTTGATGTCACGCGTCACATAAAGCACCATGCCATCCTGGAAGATGTCAACGGATTCTGCATGCGCACAGGGGATGCCACGTACACGTACCTTTTGCCATTCCTTCAGAAGTTCTCGTGCTTCGGGCGTCTCAACTATACCGCCTCCTGTAGCGATGATGTGTCCGTTCGGCTTCTCTTTCATCAAGCTCTGGAGAAGCTTGAACTCACGTTGACGGAATCCGGCCCAGTCATTGTCTTTCAACATTTCTGGTATACTCATGCCTTCGCGAGCCTCGAGTTCGGTGTCCATGTCTAAGAAAGGCCAGCCAAGAATCTTCGATGCCCAGCCGCCGGTGGTAGTCTTGCCTGCTCCCCGCATGCCGATGATGAAGATGGACTTCTTGACCTCGCGATCCTGAGCATGGCCGTTGATGCCATTAGTAAGAGTTTGCTGCGAACCCTGAGGCTCAACGCCTTCCAATTCCACGCCGAAGACTTGCTTCATCTGGTCCCACCAGCCGGGCCAAGTCTTGCCTGTGCATTCCCTCTCCATGATCAGAGTATCGCGAGGTGCGATCGTGGCCAGTACAGCAAAACTCATGGCAACGCGATGATCGTCATAGCAATGAATGCCTTCACTGGCAGGCTGAAGATCTGAACCACGGCCATCGATTTCGATCCCGTCATCGAGCTCTCGACATGTCACACCGAACTTGGCAAGTTCGTCATGCATAGCTTTGATACGATTGCACTCTTTTTGCCTCTGATTTGCGATGCCAGTGATCTTTGTTGTGGCACCCGCGTTGTTTGGCTTCGCGACCGCGGCTAGAACAGAGGCTGTGAGGAAAGCGTCCGTCATGGGCTCCATGTCGACATGAGGCAATGGCTGGAGCTCTCCGATTGGTGGTCCGGTTACTGTTGTGCTGGTTTTGGTCTGCACCACCTCACAACCCATCGGCCTCAGGACGTCCACGGCAAAACGCGCATCGCCTTGCAATGATGCAGAGCCGATGTTGGGGACCGTACACTTCGTACCAGTGATCGCAGCAACAGCGAGAGGGTACGTGGCACTGCTCGCATCGCTTTCGACCTCGTACTCCGTCGGGTTCTGGTATTGCTGCTTGGGCACATGGTACACATTCGCTTCGGTTTTGCTTCGAGTGACCTGTACGCCAAAGTCGGCCATCATGGCAATCGTCATGTCAATGTATGGCTGGCTGATGACCTTGTCGCCAACGAGACGCAGCGTGACTGGCTTCTTGGCATACGGCGCGCACATCAGGATCGAGGAGACGTATTGAGATGACACCTTTGCCGTTAGCTCAATGTTGCCTCCTTCAAAGCCGCCCGCCGCGGCGATGCGCAGTGGTAAGCTCTGGCTTCCAGCTTTGCCCAAATACTCAATGTCAACACCGTTCGACCGCAATGCGTCGACAAGAGGTCCCTGCGGGCGCTCTTGCATGCGGGCATTGCCTGTCAAGACCGTGTGAGATGCAGACGAGCTTCCTCGCGCGAGAGTGACAGCGGTTGTGAGGAATCGCGATGCCGTGCCTGCATTCCCGATGTAGATCTCCTCGGGCGAGGCTTGCAGGTCACCGCCGTTACCACTCAGGACCAGTACGCGACCCTCGTCTTCCCAGCTGTACGTAGCGCCGCCGAGTTTGGCGATTGCTGTGAGCATGAACTGAGTATCGTCAGAGTGTAGTAAATTGCTGATCTTGCACTTCCCAGCGCCCAATGCTGCGAGCAGAAGGACGCGGTTGGAGATACTTTTGCTGCCAGGAGGCTTGCAGGATGCATTCAGAGCCTTTGGCACTCCGGGTTTGACGGAAATGGCCGGGCACAGAACGATGCGAATGTCCTTGTCATCGACCTTGGTCGCCTGCGGCTCATAACATCGACCGATAGCAGATAGCAGAACGATCTTCTTCTTGGAGCCGGCGTTCTTCTTGTCGACAGCCATGCGCCTCAGGAGCTCATCTGCAGGGCATTGCTTGTCTGTCCACTTGGTGATGAGCTTGTCTTCAATGGCAATCGGCAGGCCGTAGCTTGCAATGCACTTTGTAAGCCTCGCCACGGCACCTGGAGGTAAGACACCCAAGTAGCGTGCTAGCTCGGCTTCCTTGACCATGCCCACTGCGACCGATTCTCCGTGGAGAATCTCAGGCGTCCAAATCGCCTCGTACGCATGTCCAATCGAGTGTCCAAAGTTCAGCAGATTCCGAAGTCCACCTTCTCTCTCATCGCTGCTCACAACTTCTGCTTTGACCCTCGCGCTGCCCAGTACGATTCTCTTGAAAACATCCTCAATGCCTGCGAAGCGTCCTTTGCCGACCGGCTTGTCTAGCGCTGCCATGATAGCATCCGCGCCTTCCTCCAGCCGCTCGAACTCTTTCTCGTCCCAAATCGCCGCTGTCTTGACCACCTCCGCCATGCCATTGCACACCTGGCGCTTGTTCAAGGTTTCCAGGAACGCAAGATCAATGTAGATCCTCTCGGGCTGCCAGAAGCTGCCGATCAGATTCTTGCCCAGTGGTGTATCAATGGCCGTCTTTCCACCAATGCTGCTATCCACCATAGCTAGCAAGGATGTGGGTATTTGCACAAATCGTACTCCACGCATGTATGTGGCTGCGACAAAGCCGAGCAAGTCACCCATAACACCACCTCCGAGCGCCAGAATGACCGTGTCTCTTGTACATCCTTGCTCCAGAAGCCAATCTTCAATGTCCGCTTTTGTTTGCCGACTCTTTGATGTCTCGCCAGGCGCAATGCCGTCGTAAATGAGGAGCCGAGCATCTGCCTCTGTTTTTCCTTGTCTCGTGCGCTCTGCCTCGAAACTACTTACGAATGCCGAGACGTACTCTAGCTGGGCGAGG
Source organism: Zymoseptoria pseudotritici STIR04_4.3.1 (assembly GCA_000223685.2). NCBI lineage: Eukaryota > Fungi > Ascomycota > Dothideomycetes > Mycosphaerellales > Mycosphaerellaceae > Zymoseptoria > Zymoseptoria pseudotritici. The sequence goes on from AFIR01000484.1 coordinate 115,715, forward strand.
TTCGTGTCGCAGACGAGTATGTAAGTGGAGCTGACAATGTTCGTCAGGAGGTCGTTGGTGGCATAGTGCGGCCAGAGGCCGTAGTCGACGATGATGCTCTCGTTGCCCAGGATCGGGACTTTTGTTGCCGTGGACGAGCCATTGGTGGCCGCCATGATCGAGGGGTTGTGGACGCAGCAGTCCGTCTCGATGGGCGATGTCAGTTGCTGGACTTTCTTGGTGTGCTGTCGAGCTGATCAAAAGCTCTGGAAGAGATCAACACTGCCAATTCAGCGAGTGTGAATTGAAACGAGCGTAACCTAGTTAATAACGTGCCAGAGTCGCAGCTTTTGCATATGATGTTCAATGACAAATTCAAGCACTTGTCTCGAGATCCCAATGCGCACTCTACATCGGAGTCATCGGCGAAACCAAAAATTTATGCGGGGGTGGTATGCAGGTCGATTGTGCGGTGTCGGCGCTTGAATGTCGAATAACATTTCACGAGCTCGAGAGTTCACACATGTCACGATGGATGTAGGACAACGATTCGCTCTGGAGTGCCTGCGAAAGAGTACTTTTTGAATGCCTGAGGCAAGTTTCCTTTTTGAGAAGCTCGCTATCTACAGACCCGCGCAACTTTACGTGTACGCTTTCAAAGAGACCAGCACAGGGCTTTCCCCTACCATCATCACAACGGTAGGTATCTTTCCCTCGTAAGCGCCGATACACCTCCTAGCCTGTAGCAGCAAGCAGCAGAATAAGAGTGCGAAGGACATGGAGTTATGCAAAACGCTAGAAAGCGATTTACCAGCCAGACTCGGGCTGGGTGGCAGCGCCGGTGTTGCCCTCGGCGGCCCAGCCCTGGTTGCCGGTCTCGACGGGCGCGCTGCTAGCAGCCCAGTCGGCACCCTCAGCATCCCACGACGACGACGCAGCAGCTCCAGCAGTGCCGGAAGCGGCGGCGAACGCACTTCCACCGGTAGCGTTGCCGACCTCCCACTCGTTGTTGAATCCACTCTCCACAGCTCCTGCACCAACATCGTCTGCACCTGGCGCCTTGGTCTCGTCCTGAGCAGCATCCTTGTTCTCCTCGGCTTCTGGGTCGCGGTAGAAGTACAAATCGGTCATGACGTCCCACTCAGCCTCACGGCTCGCGAGGGTGCCGCGGAGGCGGAGCACCTCACGGGCGAGCATCCACCAGACCAGACCAATGGCGTGACGACCCTTGTTGTTGGTTGGGATAGCGACATCGACGTACTCGGTGGGGGAGTCGGTGTCACAGAGGGCGACGACGGGGATGTTGACGTACGAGGCCTCCTTGATGGCCTGAGCATCGGTGCGCGGGTCGGTGACGATGATCAAGCGTGGCTCCTTGAACGAGCGGGTGATGTAGTTGGTGAAGTTACCGGGGGTGAAGCGACCAGCGATGGGCGAAGCACCGGTGTGCGCGGCGAACTTGAGGACGGCACGCTGACCGTAGGGACGAGCGGAGATGACGGCGATGTCGGCGGGGTTGTCGATGGTCGCGATAATGCGGGCAGCGAGCACAATCTTCTCCCTTTGATGGTGTTAGTGGGGGTTTTGATCGTGTAACTGTCGCGAAGACGAGTATAGCAGTCGCGCAAATTTCTATGGACGTCTTTCGACTGAACCGCCACGCTCTGTACTGTATCTGACAACGTACCAGGTCTTGCCAATGTTGATCACGTTGATGCCATCGGGGCGAGTCTTCCAGAGGTATGGCTCCATGTGCACCTGCATGTTCTTGCTGCCAATGTGGCACTGAGCCGACAGGAGCATCTCAATGTCCTGGGCGGTGGCATTGAATGCCGCGGGAAGGTTGTTTGGGGCCATCTTTGCGGTGTCGTGAAGGGAATGTGGTCAAAGATGTCGACTTGATGTTGGCTGTCGAAATTCAGGTTCGAAGTCGAAGTGAAATCGGCTGTGCGCTGATTCGGCCAACCTTCCTTGCCAAGCACCGGGAGTAATTCCGCTTAGCGTCGCGGGTTGTCCGAAGATCTGAGGATTGTGAATGTGAATGTGAGGGTAAGGTATCTATCTAGATGATCGTTCCATCCAACAATGCCTCCACGAATACACGTCGCGCAGTGTCTACGTGCACAGAATGGTATGTCGCATATCTGGTCTCATTCACAACACCACTAATAGCATGCAGCGTGCATGCAAAACACCTCCCGCACCTTCTCCTCCTCTTCGCCTTCACAAGCCACGACCGTCGCCCACAAGAGGAAGCATCGTGATCCATACGCACAGCTACAGGCAAACGCGAAGAAGGCTGCCAATCTCAGCCGGCAAAAGGTCATTCGAGTGGAACGAGCGAGCAAGTTGGGCGATCCGGTCCGCGGCATCACGACTCCTTTCATAGAGTCATTTGACACAGCACAACCTGCATCGAAAGCTTCGGCAAGCAGCAAAGTCAACAAGGGCATCGATTCGGCATCATTAGGCAACCTCTCCGCCCACGCCGAGACAGACACGGATAATCATCTCAACTTCTTCCTGACCAAAGATGAGCTGGCAAAGGGCATTGAGCGGAGCAAATGGCTGACCACGCCTTTGGTCGAAGAGGAGAATCCGGCACGACCTTCCACATCCGATTCTTTCCACGGGAAGAGTGAAGACCCTGACTTTAGGATTACGGACGAGCAAAGAGAAAACATAAAGAAGTTTGTTGATGGTATTCAGCCGAGCTCGGACGATGGAACATATGACACGACCTTTGGCGATAACAGGACAACGCCCGAGCAACGGCAGAAGCTTGCGGAGGCGGAGCACGAGACGGCTCAGGAAGCTCTACAGCGGATTGCCAGTCTCTCCCTGAGCAGTGGGAAAGATCGCCTGAGGATCAATACCCAGAGGTGCATTGATGTGTTCGGACGGCACAACACGGATTCAACGCTGCCTCCGAAGCCAAAGGCATCGGTCAATCCGGGAGCGGGTCAATTGGAGAAGACCCCACGAGTAGGACCCGACACTGGAAGCAGTGAGGTCCAGGTTGCAATTCTGACCGCGAAGATTCGGTCGTTGGCAGACTTGCTGGAGACACGAGGACGTACGGACAAGCACGGGAAGCGTGATTTGCGACTACTGGTACACAGGCGAGCCAAGCTGCTGAAATATTTGAGGAGGAAGGAGCGTGGTGGACCAAGATGGCAACATCTCATCGAGACATTGGGCTTGACAGAGGGTACATGGCAGGGCGAAATCACGATGTAAATGTTGCAGGCATCCACGGATGGGCAAGGATCAAGCAGTATGCGGTATGATTAATCCGAGCGTTCACATTTGTACATTAGGCACCAGGTACGATCCCTGGGGGCGAAATTGACATCATAAACGCTGGGAGCGCCGAAGACGCTCCTACGACTTCTGCAATATTCTTATGCTGATATGTTCCATTCCAGATTGTCAGCATCCGATTCACATCCACGCCTTCCCACGTCAGCTCATGGGTACCTTCGCCGTTGCTCACATTGCGCCCGATCTGAGCACCTCTTTCCGAAAGCTTCCCTGCTTCAAAGCTGACCGCCTGCTTTTCTCATCAGCTCGAATTATTCCTCCATCCTTTACATTGGTCAGCGACACCGCCTTGGACCAGACTCATTCGAAACACCACACAACCGACCATGCCGATCATCCGCCCATTCCTCGCCATATGCGCAGTGCTCATGCGTGGCTTCTCCGTCGCTCAACTCCCACCTGCTTCAGACATCGGCCCAGTTGCATTTCTGTGGCCCAAAGAAAGGCCCTGGTGCCCCGATGCAGACAACACTCCACCTTGCGGATCCAGCTACGGCGTCGGTAACAGGACCGAGTTCCCGATGAGTACGCGGTCATTCTTCTTCAAGCTGCTTCGGGGCCCTGCTGATTGAAGCTCGTCATCTAGCGAATGGCCGACTCGCTCTGGTCGCTCAGGAGAACACACACGCAGTGCATATCGGGATCTCGTACTTCGATGGTAAGCCAAGGCCTGAGCGTGAATGCTTCGCGATGTCTCTCATGACCAACGCCCTGCAGATCCTCAGACTCTCGACGATTTCGAGATCTTCTACGATCCTTCCGAGATCAAACTCAAGCCTGGACATACCTGCATCCGGGCTCCCGACGCTCCACACGGCATCTACATAGGTGACCATGCGACTTTCTTCATGCTCTACGTGCCGAATGAGGTCCCGGAAGAAGCATACTATGCGTGCAGTGACGTTCGCTTTGTGGCGGAGGCAGACTTCAAGGCTGATCGGGTGGATACGCATTGCTTCAATGTCACCTACCGTTGACGGCCCAGAAGGTGAATGAAACAGAGAGCCGCTTTGGTTGTGCTGGCACGTCGGCTGTTCGCTCTGTGAATAGATTGTTTTGTGTACGGACCGTCTTCTCGCCAGCGCTGCATCCACTCTTGACCGGACCAACAACCACTTTTCGACGTTGCATGACTTCCTTGATTCCCCTTCCATTTGGCACCTATGCCACAGTTGCGCCGGCGAGTCTCTTAAGCCACCGAGTCGGTCCAGGGGACACGACACATTTTCTCAACTGTTCATTGAGTAAATACAATGTCTCTGAAGTCGATTCGGCCGATCGAGAACCGGATAAAACATCTTCCAGCTGACAAAGACGAACAACACACGACCAACGAGTGTTTCACGGCGGTCAGACAGCTGCCCAAACGCATCATCTTCACAAACATTACCACCATGATCGCAGGCATCGCACACGTCAACCTCACTGTGCCAATGGGCACTCTCGATCAAGCCGAGACCTTCTATGGCACCACTTTGGGGCTGACCTCCAGACCCGTACCACAGGTGAAGAAGGGCGAGTTGGCATGGTATAGTGTGGCCGGGTCTCTGTCAAAGAAAACATATGGCTTATGCTTACAGGTTCGACATCGGCTCATCAGGACAACAAGTACACATTGCATTTGGCGAGTCCGGCCCTAAATCTTCTCGCCATCCGTGCTTCAAAATTGAGTCTCCTGAAGCTCTGTTGAAGCTGCGGCAACGCGTATGGGATCATCATAAGAAAGGCGATGAGGCGGCGCCACAGGAGGCGGACGAACCGGGGAAGATGGATAGTGGTGAGTTCCTCTCGTTCATCCCTAAAAGCTGGCAATAACTCAAGATTTCGATGCACAGGTACACAAGCAATCGAATTCTCGCCGAGATTCTTCGCCCGCGATTATGCTGGGAACAGGCTCGAGTTCAGCCTGTGATGTTTGCATATCGTCCTGATCGCAAGCTATCTAGCAATCCCACATCTGATACCCGACTTCCCTGCCCTTCTTGTACCAGTCCTGGACATAGTCCAGCGCCACATGCGGTCCGTACACCTCCTCCTCCCACTGTGGCTTCGGCGCCTCGAAGCCCGTCTCCTCTTTGCAGTTCGCCGCCAGCTCGGCGACTGTGCCGCCGCGATCGTACAACGGTGCCTCCTTACCGGCTTCCGACTTCTCGATGTTGGCACGCAAGGTCTCGGTTTCCAAGTCGTCGAGTTGGAGAGTTTTCGGGTTGATGACCACGCCGTAATTCTCTTTGGCACCCGAAACTGTCACGAGCTTGCGGCGGACCTCGAGGGCGACTGTCTCGCCGGGTCTGGTGAGAGGGTCACCCAAGCCGCCTCCTCCCCAGGTCTGCCATTTCAAGAGATCGCTTCCGAGACTGTTAGTATGAGACTGCTATAGTGAAACGATGTATCCACGACTTACCCTGGTACCACTTTGATGTGATCGCACTTTGAAGGCAGGAGCTCAATGTCGCCGTTCACGCGGTGAATCGCCTTCTTGCTGCGAGCCCCAGGCTTACCGCCGCGGACGCCCCAAGGCTTGGTGAACCATCGATCGTCGTGTATGCTGAACTCACCCGCGGACAAGAAACGATACATTGTCTTTTGAGCGTTGCCTGTGGACGACTGTCAGCAACCTATTGATGTTATCGACGATAGACTGGCGCCTACCTCCTCGATAGAAACCAGCGCCGCCAGTATCTGCTACTGCTTCGTTGACTTCCAAGCGAACTGGGAAGTTCAACTCGATCGATTCAGTCGGCACACTCTTGATTGCCGGGAAAAGACAATGGCAGTCAGGCCCATCGCCCTTCGGGCGGGCAGGAACGCCGCCAAATGCGATCTGGTAGAGCTGGTACCTGTGGAAGAATATCAGTCCTTGCGTTCCCAACTATGGATATGTAATCGTCTTCGTACCATTCACCATTTGGCTTGAAGCCGGAGTAGAAAAAGTGCGGAGAATCACTAAACCCTGCAGCGGTCATAAAAGCACTGTTCTTCTGACCGAACAAGGCTTGCATGATGTCCATGACCCTTCCTAGAAAGTGTGTCCGGCAAGACAACGCAGCCGGACGGACTGGCTTGAGGATACAGCCCTCCGGAATTTCCACATCAATCAGGTCGTGGAAGCCATCGTTCGGGATCGTGTAGGGAGCATGAACCACTAGCAAGTAGTAGCCCACGAACATGCGCCACATCTTCTCACCGAGGAAGTAATTGATGCTCGAGCTCGCCTGAGGACTGGTCCCGCTGAAGTCGAATTTCAGACGGTTCTTTGCCGTCTTGCTCAGGGTGCATTTGATCGCAAAGGGACCACGACCATGCCCGTCATCGTCGACAAAGTCCACAAATGTTGTCGTTTCGTCTGACATGTGTTTCTCAATGATATCGCTGACTGCAGTCCCGGTCCGCTGCAGAAGTATGTCGGTTGAGGCGGCATAGACTTCTGGTCCGAAACGAGTGCAGAGCTCGCAAACACGAGTTGCGGCTGTGCGGCAGGCTGAGATGAGAGCTAGGAGATCTGAGCGAAGCCATTCTGGCTGTCGGGAATTGCGACACATGCTGCGGAGACGTTAGTCAATTCGCCACTGCAAGCATCTTGCAAAAGACGGCTTACAGCTCGACGATGGATTTGTTCATCTTCCCTCGCTCGAATAGTTTCATAGTCGGGACTTGGAGACCATCGTCGAAGATGGTTTGAGCGTTGATCGACATCGACCCAGGCACTTGACCCTGCACGTCGGTCATATCTAAGTACATGGTCAGCATGTCCGACTCTGGATCACCGTCTGCGAGTGCTCACGGCCGAAATTGGCGGCCCAGCCAACTAGCTTATGCTCGAAGTAGATCGGGAGAAGCACGATGACCTGATTGAATCGTTAGCATGATCCTGTGATACTGCTAGTTTAGTACCGACATCGTTCAAATGAGACACTGCTCCCTCGACTTCGTACACATCTAGCAAGCGGTCAGCGTATGCACGAGGGCTCAACAGTGTCAGACCGATAGTTGCCATTCGTGATGAACACATCTCCTTCTTCGATCTCATCCACATCACCCCTAGCCACCTTCGTCGTCCAGATCTTCAAGAACTGGCCGATGAATGATCCAAATTGGCCAACTAGCATTTCTCCTGCTGAATTCGTGATGACCTAGCACGGTTAGCTCAAACCTGAAATTGGATTTTCTGCATCTCTCACGTTGAACTCGTCTTGCTGCTCTCTGATTGCGGGACTCATCGAGCATCGAAGCATGAGCGTATCCATCTCAGCTCTGATGGAAGCCAACGACGACGAAATTAGCGTCGGCAAAGTCGGAATGTCCTCGACGACTTTTCTGGCCTCTGCATCTTTCTGCTCTTGCGTCTTGTCAGACACCGTGCTCTCAAACCTCGACTTGAAGGAAGGCATCTCGTTGCCTGGCAGGGGTGAGATGCAGATGTTTCCCACTGCGTCCACTTCACCGAGGAAGCCTGGGCCGATCAGAGTGTTGCTGTCCATTTCCACAACCACAGCGGGACCTTGTACCTTGTGTCCAGCTGCAAGAGCACCACGATCCCAGAATGTGGCCTCATGCTCTTTACCTTGGACCACGATCGTCTTCTTCTTCAGGATGGCGGTCTCCGGCGGAGTTTCGGTGTCTGCCGTAGGGATGCGAGGAATCTCGATATCCGGCGAGGCGTCTGTGATGGTGACAGTGAGACGGGTGAGCTCCCTGACAGTAGGTGTTAGCTTCTATTACTTGACGAGTCCGCCCAAGAGTCTTACAATGGGAAGTCTTCAAGCGTGTAGCTGAATTGCTGTTGGTGGACCTGGTCAAATTTGTCCTTTGCGACCTTCTCGAAAGCTTCCATCGACTGAGCCAGGTCGTCCTCCGACAGCGAGATACCCAGCTCCAGCGCTTGGCCTTTATAACGCAAAGCAGCAACATATGCAACATCCAGCAGGGGCTCTTCCTCGTCCAATGCGTCCTTCATCGTAGCCTCGCATCTCTCCTTTAGCATGTGGATTTCATGCCGGATGATCTCCATGGTCGTCGACTTCAGAAGTTGGATGAAGGACGCAGAGAGCTCGTGGCTCATCTTTGTGGTGGCGTCACCTTGTGCACAAAGGATACCAGGCGCAGCTGGTACGATGACCGGCCATGCTCCTAGCAACTTGCCTACGGCGTTGGCGCACAGCGGTCCAGCACCACCAAAAGCGACCAAGGCAAAGTCGGCCGGGTTATGGCCTTGCTCGACAGACACCAACCGAAGAGCACCATAGATGGCCTCGTTTGCAAGATCAATGATGGCTTCCGCGGCTTCGTACAGTGTCTTGCCCATCTCCTCGGCCAGCGAACCTACAGCGGCACGAGCGGCCGCGATGTCCAGTGTGAAGTCGCCTCCCAGCAGAGTTTCAGGTAAATACCCAAGCACGAGGTTGGCGTCGGTCACAGTCGCTTGCGTGCCGCCTCGACCATAACACGCCGGACCCGGGTTGGCACCGCTGGATTCGGGCCCCACGCGGAGAGTATTCGTGAGCTTCGAGAAGAAGGCCAGACTACCTCCACCGGCACCAATCGTGCGAACATCCACGCTGGGGCTTCGTACAGCAAGGTCACCAACCATCGTCTCACGTCGGAGGGAAGGCAGCGAGTTTGCAATCAGAGCAACATCTGTGCTTGTGCCTCCCATGTCCAGCGTGACCAAGTTCTTGTGTTCGGTAGCATTGGCGATGATGCTGGTGATGCCTCTGACTCCGCCAGCAGGGCCTGACATTAGAATGTTGACGGGTAATTCTCCGGCAAGAGCCAGGTTCGTGAGGCCGCCATCGCTCTTCAAAATGCGTACTGTTGGTGTGTCGTCGTTGAGCTTCTCGCTGAGTCCTTTCATGTAGCGTTTGACCTGTTCGCAGTCAGTGACCATCTCGTGGCACTCCGCTATGCGACATGTTTACCTCAGGCTTCACCACTGAGTTCGCGGCTGCGGTCACAGTCCGCTCGTACTCTCCCAGCTCTGGCAGTACTTCATGAGAAAGCGATACCTCAACATCATCTCCCAGAACCTGCTTCACGATCTTTCCGACTTCCTTCTCGTGCTCACCGTTGACCCAAGAATTGATCAGAGAAACTGTGACGGCTTGAACTTTGCCTTTCACCGTGAGAAGCTCCCTGCGAAGCGCATCCTGGTCAATTGGCCTGACTTCACTGCCATCGACTCCGATTCGCTCCGGAACTTGAAGGGTGCGTTCGAGCGGGATCAGAGGCGGTGGAGGTGCCCAATTGATCCACGACGCCAGACCTCCTGGAATCTGTGATCTTCTCGCAACCAGAACGTCTTTGTGACCCTCAGTCACGATCAAGGCCGCTGGTACGCCCTTGCCTTCCAGCAGAGCATTTGTAGCTACGGTGGAGCCATGGTGGAGAGCCCCAAACTTGCCAGTGAATGGCTCTACTGCCTGAATCGCTGCTCGGACTTTGTCGATGGAGTTCTTTACGCCGATGGACTGGTCGTGGGGAGTAGATGGGACTTTGGCTCGATAGATCTTGCCGTTGGGGCTGAAGGCGCAAGCATCGGTGAAAGTGCCTGTGATTTGCAATCTCGATGATCAGCACTGTACAATGAGAGCGAGAATGAATTGCATACCTCCAACATCAACGCCAAGCCGGTAGGTGTCCATTGAAAGTTATAGAAACTGGATGTTTTGCAGGGACAAGGTGAGAGGAAAAGTCATGAAGGGAAACTCGCCTTTGCACCTACTTGACCTTGACGACGCGACCATCGACAGTTATCGCGTCTCTGTCCTTGGCCGAAGATGCAGCTCCACATCTGGACGATACAGGCGACACAGGCGACATCGAAGCGATAGGCAATCGGCTGTCGGAATGCAGACATGATGGAAGCCAAGCGATATCGTCGCCCGCAGGTGAAGACGTCTCTGGCGAGTCCGAGACGACGCTCCGTGAGGGGAGTGCGAAGGTATATCAGATGATCCGCATTGGACATGGTTGTTGATAAGAAGGAGGAGTTGGAGTTCAAGACGTGCATTTCGGGTGGAGATAGAACTATATAGGCCGGGCTTTTCGGTTGTTTCTCGGGCCAAGTGGACGTGTTCTCCCTGCCTTCCAAGAACATCACCTTCGACAAATTCATCCAATTCGCATCGAGACCTCTGATGTATCTCATATTGTGCAATGATAACGCCGTCGCGAAGGCGATGTCCGCAGTTTAAATGGCCAGACCAGACGTCTCAAGATGAGGACTGCTGCCCGATGAAGACCTCGACGATCAGGCCTCCGAAAGCTTCCCAGGTGTTCCGAATGTACCTCGATCAAAGGACTCAGGTCTTACAACTATGAGAGCTGCCAGGATCGTGTGCCGCTTGTAATCAGGATCAAGGGAAGTGGTAGAAGATGCCCTCCTTGGCACGATCTATTAGTCGATCCGTGTGGCTACAAGTCCATTCGGCTTCATCGAACAGTTCCCATCGCGTGTACAAGCCACTCGTGCTACGAGAGTCAGACTTCACTTCGGGATCGTTCGAGACTCTCGATTCCCCACGTTAGTCTTGAGAAATGTGATCCACTGGATCTTGACAGATGGATCCACCTGACTGGGTACCCTCTGAACAACGAGCTCAAGACTAGTCTTCGGAATTGGTACCTTGCGGGGTGAACCAGTTTTCATGTTCCCACGAGCTTCAATCGACTCTTCTAGGCATGTGAGGGGAGCATGGCAGGTAAGGTACACTTCATATATTGCACTGAATCCACAGTCGCAGTCGAATGCTTCTGTTCCATCTTCACGTATCTACAGGAGCCAACATTGGGCAGCCATCAGCAACGCCATGAAAGCACCACATACACCACTTTCCAATCCGTCATCTCCCAACGAGGCTTCAAGACCGAGCTGCGTAACAAGATCCCTCTCCGAGATAGCATCCACTCCATCCAGCGGTCTGTCCGATGTCCCAACCAAGCCATGGGAAGATCAGTTCCTCGAAAAGTTCATCACCGCCTCTCTATCCCGCTCTGAGACTCCCATTGCTTCACCATCAGAAATCATCGAAGCATCACCCTTCAGGAAACCGGTCCGCCCAAAGCTCAATTGTCGAGCCGACGCCTCCTCCTCCCGCAGCCTTCCCATGCTCTCCACGACACCTCGCAATCGAGCTTCCCGAGCGGACTCCGTCAACTGCGTCCCTCAAGCATCGGAGAATGCAAGATCTTGTTCATACGTCTCCTCCCTGGCATCACCCACAACACCCTTGACGGAGAGCCCAATACCTCTACCAATGTCTCCCACCGCACCGATTCCCCAGACGAGGTGGCTCAAAGGTCCGCAGACACCTTCGACGACTTCCTCTCCCATCTCGCCGACTTCATTGTCGAAAGTCTCATCCTGGCCATAGGAGATTACAGCAAGATGCATGAGTCAAAGCGCGTAAAACGGACAAGTGTGGTCCCACCATGACCACGACGAGTCCGAGTCGAGAACAGTCTTCGAGAGCTCGACCACGAGACTCCAGGCCCAACTCCAGGCAGCATCGAACAACAGGACGTTCCAGCACCGGCGTACTTCCAGCGGCCCACCAATGCTCGACCGAGAAGACCGCGATAAAGGTATCTTCAAACGAGCGGACCTTCTCCAGTCAGTCGGCCAGATTATGGAAAAAGTCTCCGATAGAATCCAGATCTTACGCGCTCTTGAACGACCAGCTTGAGAGAATCTCGATCCAAGGCATCTCCAAACGAGCGACCGTCTCTGAAAAGTCGCGCCGAATCAGGGGAGTTCAGATACCAGAACGCAGATCTTGCGCGCTCCACCAACGGCAGCTTCAGATCAACGGTATCTCGAGACGAGACAGACCCTCTATGGCACTGACTGCCGGATCCGGAAAGTCTACGACAAGAACACCAGATCCACGCGCTGACGGGGCAATCCGCCGACGTCTAGTCGAGCAGAAGACTCACGATTGAGGGAGGGTACCTCTAGACGAGTGGGATATCTTTTTTGCCCGGTAGCTGCCGGATCGGGAAAATTCCCACGGGCGAAGGGAAACGGCGCTAGCGTATATTGGCTCGATCCAATAAGCAACAGCGTGAACGGCATTATAGACATGAGAATAGGTCATATAGAGGTCATTGAGAGGCGCATGGTTCCTGGACCACTTTTCGTCAAGACATGCCTGTCTATTTTCACTTCGAGTCTGACTCGTCCTGGCAAGTACCGTCGGAGCCATACGCGAAGGTCATGCGCATCGACATTGAACCTTCCAATTATCGTCGGACCCCGACTGGCGAGGTATACTGCCATCGAGCACCCAAGCAGCGACCCAAAACACGGCATGGAGAGTGGAGTGCACAAAGTAACAGTAGAGCAACGATTATGGCGACCCCCAAAAACATGAAAGCTTGCTCATTTCTCACCATCGCCTCCCTCCATTGTAGCAAGCAACACCAACAATGGATTTGCAATTAATTACAGCATACCCCTCCCATAAAACTAAAAAACATTGAACAACAAGACACGCGCGCGCGCGAAGTGGTATAGTTCCGGTCATCGACAAAGCACAAAACCAAAAACCAAAAACCGCGTGGTACATCTTCTCCCTCACATTACTGGTCCGTCGCACTGCCGCGTTCCAGTCGCACCCAATTGTGCTCTTCATAAGGTATCGAAGGGACTCGGGCACGGCCATCCGGCACGGCAACTGCAAGTCCGCAACACGCTGGCTTGCTCCTGACTCATCGCCACGGCAAGGAGTGACCACAGCCCGGAGTCGAACATTGCACAAGCAAGCCTTCCAAGAAGAACCTACTTGTTCAACTTCTCCTTGAGCTTGGAGAAGAATCCCTTCTTCTTCTCCTTGCCGGAATCCGGTGTTCCCGAGTTCTTGGACGAGTCTCGCATACTCATCCTCTTCGCCGGTGTGCTCTGCGCGCTGGCACTCGCCTGCGCCGGCGCGACCTTTCTCGGCGTACCGACAGGCGTGCCGGATGTAGCGGGAGCCGCAGCAGAGGTGACGCCGTCGGTCACGAGAGGTTCACCCTGGCTCGCGTTGCCGGTGCGGGAAGTGGTGGCCGTCTTGGACATCGGGGAGACGTCGCGGGAGTCTTGCGGCTGGGTGGTGGCGGGTGCGGTTGCAGGAGCGTTGAGTCCCTTGTTGGTCTCGTTCATGTTGATGGGTGCGAGGCCGGCTCCGACAGGATCGGCGAGTTGAGGGGCACCGGAAGCGGAGGTGGCGGATGGAGCGGTGGTCGCTGCGGCCGCGGACGCGGTAGGAGCAGGCTCGCCAGAGGCATTAGAGGTGTGCACTTTTTCGAGGAGTTCCTTCTCCACAGAAGACTTTTCTTGCACGGCCTCGGCGTTGGCAGAGGCTTCAGGGGAGGCATGGGCGGCTTGCTGGGACTCCTTGACTTCTTCCGGAACGGCGGAGGCTGCGGCCGTGGAGGAGTGAGTGGCAGCGTAGGCTCCTGCTCCGGCGGCACCGACAGCAGCACCACCCGTAGCGGCGGCAATGGCTGGTGCGTGTTCGCCAGTCTCTTGTGTGGTCGGAACCTTGGCAAGAAGCTCCTCCTCAACTTGGCTCTTCTCTTGAACAGCCTCAGCGTTCGCTGACGCCTCTGGTGCGACGTGAGCCTCCTTCTGAGACTCCTTCACCTCCTCAGGCACAGCGCTGGCGGCGGTCGTGGAAGAGTGTGTAGCAGCATGGGCTCCAGCTCCAGCTCCGCCGGCAGCGACGGCCGCACCTCCAGTAGCGGCAGCAATAGCTGGTGCGTGTTCGCCAGTCTCTTGTGTGGTTGGGATCTTGGCAAGAAGCTCCTTTTCAACCTGGCTCTTCTCCTGAACAGCCTCAGCGTTCGCTGATGCCTCTGGTGCGACGTGGGCCTCCTTTTGAGATTCCTTCACCTCCTCGGGCACAGCGTTGGCGGGCGTCGCAGTGGACGACGAGCCAATATCGCTGGCGGATGTGGCTCCGCCTACAGAAGAGGACGAGTTGTTGTTGGCGCTGTTGATGCTGTCCTGAACAGACTGCGGCAGGGTTGAGACTGGGTCCTTGCCTGTCGTCTCCTTGGTCTTCTGGTTGAGAGCAAGGGCAGCGCCGGCGGCACCAGCACCCACCGCAGCCACACCTCCGGTCACCGCTGCAGCAATTCCACCGCTGTTGCTCGAGCTCTCCTTCTTCTCGCCCACGGGTGGCTCCTCAGGAACCTTCGATTTGAGCTCGTTCTCGATCTCATTCTTCTCCTCCACGGCGCGAGGGTTGGCAGAAGCCTCGGGATCGACATGTGCGGCTTGCTGGCTGTCTGTAACGACACTGGGGACACCCCTTTGCTCGAGTGGCTGCTGGCCTGCGAGCTGGTTAGTGGTGCTGTTTGCGCCGACTGAAGAGATGGCGGCGCCCGCGGGTCCGTCGATCGCTGGAGGAGCATCGGCACCCATGCCCATGCTGGATTCCGGGATCATGTTGGTAGTCTGGGGTCCCAGACCGAACATGCCTGCGCTACCCGCATCGCGCTCACTCTGCGGGGTCAGAACTGGAGGCAAGACTGGTGCGCCGGAATCGCTCTTCTCGTATGAGGCCTTGTCGAGCTTGACATTGCTGTCGAGCGTATTTGTGGTGATTGAGCTCGATTCTGGAACTTTTTCGCCTGGCGCAAGGTGGATTGGGTTTCCAATACCGCCAGTCGCAGGGAGAGGCGCGACTCCAAAAGTACTCTGCTCTTGCTTCCTTGCAGCTGCGACGAGCTCCGGGTCATCGTGCACCTGCGAGGATATGGTGTTCGGGGTGATCGTCGACGATTCTGGGACCTTGTCGCCTGGTGCGAGGCTGATTGGGTTTCCTCGTCCCTCGGACGCAGGAATCGGGTTGACGCCAAATTGCTGCTGATCCTCACCATCCTTCTTCTCTGATGACAGACCCAAGTACGCTGCACCCGCAGCCGCAGCAGATGCGACTCCCGCACCGGCCGCGGCGGCAGTCTTGTTGATGGACTCGCCCGCACCTTCAAATGGATTGCTTTGCTCGCCTTTGCCATGTAGATCCGTAGCGGGTGTCTCGGGGAATGCGCCGGGGGTGTTCTTCATCTCTTTCTCTTGCTCAAGGGGAACCTCACCTGCAAGCTGGGTCGTGGTCGGCGCGGCAGACGTGCCAGTCATGTTGGCGGCCGACATTGGAGGACCGATATCTTCGGGGTAGAGGACGTTGTTAATGTTGCCTTCGTGATCGGTCTCGGTCTTGCCAGTGTGGTCGTGGATCCAGACACCGTCTACAACGAACTGTGCATTGCGAGTCAGCATGGCAGTCTGTGAGAAGCGCGTGATCACCATGTGCGCGTGGAATGCGAAGCTCCCAGCGACGCCGTATCTTTCATCTGCGTACCTTGTACAAGATCTTCTCGGTCGTTGGAGGTAGCGACACGAGCTTCTCGAAACCAGTGTCGACTTTCTTCAGCTCCACGCTCTTGGTCCAGTTGTCAAAGGTACCGGTAACGTGCACGTCTTCGGCGGGATGCTCCCTGTCGGTCGGAAGGATCTGTCAGTGCTGAAACGATTGCGCGTGGAACCAGTGGTCTTTGCGACGAGTCGAGATCTGGTGGCGGAGGAGGGCGGGTGTGTGTGGACTTACCACCGGAAGTTGAAGCTGCCCATGGTGATGTATTATTATAGGTGGTGTCCAGTGAGTGCAGGACAGGGGGATATAGTATGGACAAGGCGGTCAAACGAAAGAATGACGTGCAGCGGTGGAAGTGTTGAAGAGATGCGTGTGTGATGGAGCTCCAAGGTTGTCGCCTGATCGTAAGGTACCACTCGGCGGAGCTGACTGGGAGGCTGGTGGCTGGTTGAGCTAGTAAGAGAGAGGGCAACGAATTTTACCGAGCGGCCGCTGATGAGTGGGGGTTGCTTCTGAATACCAACGTCTGTGTGTGTGTGCGAAGGATCTGAATTGTCTGTCGGATCAATATCGCCGGATGGGAGAGAATGTGAATGCGATAGCGAGAATGAGGGTGAAGAAGAGATGTTAGCCACACACGGTACAGCCAGACGATACCTTGCGCCTTTTGGATCATCCTCCCAGAGCTCGAGCTGCTGCGTTGTCGCTCGGAGAGGTACCTTAAGGTATGCTATGGCGTATCGTCGAGACTCAGCCCTGCAAGAATGAGCGCACGAAGAGTGGGATGGCTGGGATGCCACCAAGGCACGGCATCGCATGTGACGGTGGTTCGTCCTTCACCGCTGTGAGAGGTCCCGTCGTGTCGTGTCGCTGTCTTCTCGCCATCGTCAGCTGTCAAGATGAATGGAATGGCGTGGTGTTGGTGCACGAGCGAAGAGCTGTCGTCTGTGCCGTGCGATAGAACTACCTTACGTACTGCCGCCTTCGACTCGTCGTGGTAAGACGGATAGCTGGCACACACATGAAACCGACCCACCGTTCACCGACAATGATATGGTCGAGCATCCGAAAGCGCTCATCGCATCTCATGCAACGAGGTCTTGTATCGCTGCCGTGGTGGAAGTGATGGCGGGGAGAGGTCATGCATGTCTACGCTTTCTGGACTGATTGGAAAATGTGCAAGTCCTCACGCCTATCGCTCTGTGCTCTCATTGACTACGCTACCAATGCCAGATGTCGCCTTCCCTGTCCAATCCTGCCATCTCCGAAATGCATACATCACGAGGGAGATGCGTATCCTGAAATCGCAATACAGTAGGCTGCATACCTTGTTATCGCAAGCATTCCAGGTTGTACCTTACAGAGGCAGCCATTGTGCCGCACCTTGTGATTTGGTCGTCCACCTATGCATACTACGTGGTCCACCTCGAGATACAATGTATGCCATGAACCGCAATCATTTCATCAATGGAATGCCATATGATGATTCATTCGTGTTGCCTGAAGTGGCATTGTTCAAGGTCGGTCTCAGCCTCTCTTCCTCAGCCTCTCTTCCACCCCGCATTTCTCTCCGGCCAACCTAGACCTGAGCTTCTTCGGTCGCTCTAGAAGGTCAAGGTCTCTCTCTCTCTCTCTCTCTCTCTCTGCCGTCCGTCCACTTCCCACTCGTCTCTCACTGCGACAGGTCTGACTTGGAGTAGAGTGCGCTATTTGCTCATCGAGATACTGCTGCCTTCACTCTCATCTACTGTATCTTTCAACCACACATTGACATTGATACTTATCTTCCATTGTCCAGTCATCTCACCCACCAGACGATTCATCCTCACCCTTACGTCAAGCTCTCTCCACAATTGCGGGCGGGCTGTTCCCTGCTAGCCTAGCATTCTTGTGGCCGTCCATCACTCCACGCACCTTCCGCAATCGTCCAAAGACACTCTGATCATCAATCCCGTGCGGCGTTGGACCTGCCATCCCTCACCAACACGAAACACGACTCCCTGACCCCTCTCTCCAGCTCCATCGCATCCACTCCAGCTCCCTGACTCCATCCTACCCTGCCCTGACCTTGACGGATCCCTTGAAACCCCGTCATGTCGCTGCCGAGCGACTACGCCAACGAGATCAGCGCCCTCAATCGCGACATCCTCAAGCACAACCCCAAGGATATCCTCCAATTCTGCGCCAACTTCTTCCACCGCCGCCTCGAATCCCAGCGCGCCGAATTCCTCCTCTCCCAGCGACATTCCGCGGCCGAGAGCACCTTTCCGGGCTCCAATCCCTTTGGTGGCACCTCAAATCCGGCCACACAACCCACCTCGTCCACCGCCGGCGGCATGCATTCCGTCACTGAAGAGGAGGAACATGATTTCGCCTCGCCGACCGCATCGCACTTCCCTCCCGACGCCTCTCACTCGCCACGCGCCGCACCCTCGTCCGACCCCAGCGATAACAACAGTGCCTTTGGCAACTTTGGAGGCTTTGGCTTCGGCACCTCCAACAACACCTCTCGTTCTGGAGAGGCTCCTGCTGCAGCCACCGCCGGCGCCATGGATCAACCTCAGTCATTCCCCAGCAACTACAACATGAACCGCCGTACATCGGTCTCTGCTGAATCGCTCGCGCCCGCCGCCGCCGATGACAGCAGCTGGAAGGCTCCGACCTACCCTAAGACCCAAGATCAAATCTCTCGTCTTCGAGAGGCAGTCTCACACAATTTCCTCTTCTCCCACCTCGATGACGACCAGTCCGCGCAGGTCTTGGGCGCCCTTCAAGAGAGGAAAGTTCCCGCAAAAGACGTGCGTGTGATTGTGCAAGGTGATGCCGGCGACTACTTCTACGTCGTCGAATCCGGCAGCTTCGACATTTATGTCTCCCCCACTGGCAAGGTCGAGAACGGTCCCGAAGGCATGGGCGCTCGAGTTGCCAGCTCCGGGCCTGGCACATCCTTCGGCGAGCTGGCTCTCATGTACAACGCTCCTCGCGCCGCGACAGTCGTCTCCACCGAACCATCCATCCTCTGGCAACTCGACCGCGTCACCTTCCGCCGCATCCTGATGGATTCAGCCTTTCAGCGTCGCCGCATGTACGAATCCTTCCTCGAGTCCGTCTCGCTTTTCTCCTCCCTCACGCCATACGAACGCTCCAAGATCGCCGACGCCCTCGAAACGACAAAATACCCCGCTGGCAGCGCCATCATCCGTGAGGGAGACGTGGGCGACAAGTTCTACATTTTGGAGTCCGGCGAGGCAGAGGCTATCAAGAGAGGCCGGGAGGATCGTCCATTGAAACAATACAAGGTCGGCGACTACTTTGGAGAGTTGGCGTTGCTGGATGACAAGCCTCGTGCGGCGAGTGTGTTGAGCAAGACGGAAGTCAAGGTCGCTACGTTGGGCAAGGACGGCTTTCAGAGATTGCTGGGTCCGGTGGAGAGTATCATGCGGAGAGATGACCCGAGAAACGCCGCGGGCAGGTGAAGGCTGGAGAGGATCGCAGGAGGGTACGCAAGGAGAAAATAGACAGAACGAGGAGCGAGTCTTTGCTGGCTCTTTGACCAAGGACGCCGGAAGGAGAGAAAGGACTTGCCACGGACAGTCAAAAGGACCAAGATTCATTTGTTGAGCGGAGGGACCATGAGAAATGGAGGGACGGAATAGATGGAAGGTAGACTATCCACCTACGGACCATGACAATCTGATATCTTTTTCTTGATGCGTGCAAATTTGATGTGTGTCTAGTTCTCTTTGATGCTTTCTGATGTAAGCACTCTACTCGATGTGCGCGCATGAGTCGCAGGCAAAGCTCAAAAGCAGCCTGGCTATCCAATGATCTGTCGCTCGTGTGTAAGGCAACTGCTTCTCAGAGCGGAGAGATACGTATAGTCCCCAACCCTTCTTCTTCGTCCGTGAGCAGACTCGAAAAGTAACGGTTTCTGTCTTGTCTCTGCTCAACCCGCCCAAAACAAAGCGAGCCGCCACTGCTGACCCCTTTCTTTCTTTCCAACCCCCAAAAACTGACATCCAGCGCGTGAAATGCCCTCAGAAGGATCGTCTCCTTTCATTAGCACTCGGTCGTCTCGTTCGGAGCGCTTGCAGCACCCCTTCATCCAAGGAGAATCCAGAACAGAGAGAGGATCAATCAAACAATCCTCCTCTTCTTCCTCCCCGCGTCGGGACTCTTCTTCTTCGGCGGCGACTTACTGCCACCGCCACCGCCAGCAGCGAGCACTCCCGGTCCGTCCATGGCCATCAGTCTCTCCACTTGCGCGGTCGACATGCCTTGCGCGCAGGCTGAGTTAGCGTATGTTCCTTGCTTGCGCAATCAGAGAGGGAGGGAGGGAGGGACTGTACCCATGGCGATGAAGTCCGCTTCTGCTTCCGCTTCGTCGAGAGGCAGGTCGATTGTTCCGAGGGTGAAGGATTTGCTGCGGTTGCGGGAGGCGAGGAGGGTGAGGAAGTCATCCGTTGTGGACTCGAAGTGGTTGGACATGATGATGGTGGTTGTGTTCCAGAGGTCGTGGTCGTGGGGATGGAGATAATGATTTCTCGAGGTGATTGGTTGCGCTTGTTTCTCTTTCTTTCTTTGTGCTTGTGCGCTTTGGAGACCTTGGTCGGTGGTCGAGTTGCGTGGAAGAGAAGAATGCCTCGTGAAGATGCGAGGTTGAGGGAATTGAGAGACTGATCGGAAGGAGAAAGGATGCGGTTTAGAAGCGAGTCAAGAGAAAAGAATACTTTTGATGCCTGAGATAGATTCTGCGGCAGGTGAATTGTGGTGGTGAAGTGGAGAGGTGGTGAAGTGAATCAGCTGAATTCAAGACAAGAATCGGAGACTTGCCACGACCGCCGCTCTTTGTTGCACCTTCCGAGCGCAAGACGCTCAGTCATCCGATGCACTGTCCATTCTTGTCGGCTGGACGTGATCGAGTTCCACTTCCTTCACCTCCTCTTCCTAGGACCTCACACCTTCTCACTAACCCAGATCGCTCCTCGACATCCCGCGCGAATCACCCCCGTCAACAACTCATACGGCTTCGCCTCCTTCGCATCATTCTCCACCGCATGATCCAAATGTTCCAACTCCTCATCTCTTATCCTCCTGATGTCCTTCACCAATTCCGTCAACTCCTCACCCGGCTCCTCGCCCCTCTCCTCCATGTCCCTGAACCACGCCAATAGCTCCTTCACCTGACTGTTATAATGATCCCCAATCTCCGTCTCCACAGCCTCCGTACACGCCATCGCCGCCTCCCGTCCCATCACCCCCGTCCCCCACCCCAACACTGTCGCCGCCGCGTGCCAGACGGGATACATTGCTGTCGGACGAATGCGATGTTTGGCGAGGAGCTCGTTGAATTTCTTGAAATGTCCCGCTTCTTGGTCGTACATGTGTTTCATCAATGGGCGGAGATGAGGGTGGGCTTTGGCGATGGGTGGGGTTTGGGAGGTGTAGATTAATGTCGCGGCGAGTTCGCCGGCGTGGTTGACGCGGAGGGCGGAGTCGAGGAATTTCTTCTGAGCGTGGGAGAGGGGTTTGCTCCGGGAGGGACGGGGAGTGTTGAGGTTTGAAGGCGTGGGTTCATCTTGAAGGCGGCGGACGGAGGATGTTGTGAAGGCTCGGGATGTGAGGTTTCGTGCTTGCAATTGGAAGGCGAGAGGTGTGAGGCTCTTCTTGAGAGGAAGCGATGGAGGTGGCATGATAGAGACGAGATTCGAAGGTGTTGTAGAGGACAATGAAACAAG
Organism: Zymoseptoria pseudotritici STIR04_4.3.1; assembly: GCA_000223685.2. Classification (NCBI taxonomy): domain Eukaryota; kingdom Fungi; phylum Ascomycota; class Dothideomycetes; order Mycosphaerellales; family Mycosphaerellaceae; genus Zymoseptoria; species Zymoseptoria pseudotritici. Next base: position 137,115 of record AFIR01000484.1, read on the forward strand.
ACGAAGAATGTGAATGTCGTTCTCTCTCTCACACTCTCAAGTTGAAGGACGTCACGACAACATATTGGTCCAGCGAGACCTCAGGCAGGGATTCTAGGATTCAACGGACGTTCCCGAGAAGTGCCGCTTTTTAGAGTTTCTCGACGTGCATCGCGCGTTTCGGCGGGCAACCTTACGTCGTTCTTCATCAACCCCGTGGGCGCCGTCTTTCTTTCTTATTGTCGCGAAAGATCTCTGAAAATACCACAATACGAAGCCCTGTTCGAAAATCGCCGGAGAGCATTCAACTCTATCGCACACACGACGTCCGATCTCTCGCCCTCTATCCCACGACACATCGCAAGCGCTTCTTCACAACCATCTCAACTCCAGGTCTCGAAGCAGTTGAGCGCATACACACAAGACGGGCAAAGTCTGACTCTTCTACTCCTTCGATATAAGAAAATCTCAAACCTTCAACACAACACCCGACTCCATCACCATGTCGGCAGAAGATCTCGACAATGAGCTCCTGGGCCTGGTCAACGACGACAGTTCCGACAGCGAGGTAGACGATCTCGACCGCCTCGATCAGACGCAAGTCATCGATGATCGCTCGCCTACCCCCGAGCCGAAGCAGAGCGTGGAAAAGAATGAGGAAAATGGTGCAAGCAGAAAAGGTGTCGCGCAGAGAGGTGTTGCGCAGAAAGTCAAGTCACGAGGAAGACGGCGGCCTAAGCAGCAGGAGAGCGAAGATGAAGGTGAAGCGTAAGTCATCCTCCTTGTGAATGCGTCACTTTTCGCACATGCTCGACCTCCTCATTGCTTTACGCTTCATCTATTCAACCCTCAACTGCCTTCCATCCACTCCTTCAACATCCACCTACAGCACCTACCGCCGCCATGGGTCGACTTATGTCAAAGAAGGATATTGACCTCAATCGTCGCAACAGATCATCCTCGCCAGCACGCTCAGTCGCATCCGATCGCCGCAGAGATTCAGACAACGATGCAGCGGCCGATTTCGACGATGAGACACCTCTCTACCCCATCGAGGGCAAGTTCATGTCCACTTCAGACCGCGAGCGAATCCTGGCACTCCCCGAGATCGAGCGAGAAGAGATCCTCGCAGAACGTGCTCAAGAAGTCACCCACCGACAGCAGGACTTGATGCTGAAGAAGGCTATGAATGAGAACGCAGCACAAAGCAAACAAAAGCGCAAGGCAGATGCTGCCGAGCTGGACGATGGCGAAAAGAGGAGCATGCGACCCAAGTCGAACAAGCGTAGTGCACTGGACGATTACAAGAGAGCACGCGAGCAAAAGGGCGCCGAGCGAGACCGTCGCGATACAGGCCGTGATCGCAGGGATCAACGCTCGCCTACACCAGTATCAGACCGTGACGCCGATGGTGAGAGCGAAGTCGAATGGGCCGAGCCAACCTCGAATAGAAATCGAGGTCGCAAGGAGCCACCAGCCGAGCTCAGAGACTTTGAGCGCTGCAGAGTGGGACGTTCTGCCTTTGCCAAAGTCTGTTTCTACCCAGGCTTCGAGGAGGCCATTCGAGGATGTTACGCTCGCATCAGCATTGGTGTGAATCGAGAGACCGGCCAGAACATGTACCGCATGACACAGATCAAGGGTGAGCAAAGCGAACCTGTCTCATCCGACTATGTACTAATTCAGCGCAGGCTTTACGGAAGGCAAACCCTACCAGCTGGACAACGCCATCGGTAAGAAATTTACCACCGATCAGTACGCCATTGTAGCACAAGGCTCAGCAGAGAAGCCGTGGCCATTCCACGCCTGCTCGGACGGGAGATTCACTCAAGCAGAATACGACCGCTTCATCGACACACTGCGCAAGGAGAACATCCGTCCGTCATCCCTGAAATTACTCACCACGAAGCGGAACGCCATCGATGATCTTATCAACACACAATTCACCGAAGCCACCCTGCAACTCAAATTTGCCCGACAAAAGGCAATGGAGCAGAAGCACGACCCTGCATATGTAGCGCAGCAGAAGCGCAAGGACATCAACCGACGCCGTACGGAAGCGGAAGAAGCCGGAGACGAGGAAGAGATCGCTCGCTGCGACGCCGAACTTGAAGCTTTGAACAGCGTTGCAACCAATGGAGCGAGCAAAGTCAAGCCGCCGCCACCGGCTGACAAGGAAATGTCTCGATACGACAGATTCGCCGCTCTCAACAAGACCAATCGCGCCAAGAACCAACAGGAAGTCCGAAAAGCGCTCATCGAAGAACGCAACAAAATCGCGCGTGAAGCCGAAGCTGCGAGGAACAGGCAAATGATGGAAGTCAAGGCCCGGGTAGAGGCCAAAGCGAAGAACTTTCGAGTACAACAGGACAAGTTTGACGCTCTTGAGAGGGGAGAGAGTCCGGCTGTGGTTAGTGTTCCTGCTTCGCCGAAGAAGAAGGCGGCGGCGGCGGTCAAGGGGCCGATTGGAGCTTTGAAGAAGCGGAATATGGATGATGATATTATTGGGGAGTTGGACTTGGGGATCGATCTGGAGATTTGACGGGCCGACGGAAGCGAGATGATTGAGATGTGGCACGGGCGATAGTTGGGACAGGCGCCAGACTGAATTACATGGCCGGGTGGATGCATTGCAGAGCTATCGACTGGATTTCGCAGCGCAGGAGGCATGCGAGGTCCTGAGATGCCGAGCAGGAACAATCGATGGAGACCTCGCCGCGGATAGCAGCGTTGTGACAACAAAATGACAACGCCATGAGGAATTGTATATCCAGTCCGTGTGGCCCCTGTAGCAGTGAAGATGTCAAGAGGACTTTGCATGTGATAATGATCGAGGGATGATATTCCATGCAGCGTCGATCACTGTTGGCCCATGCTCAAATTTTGGTCTTCGACGTCAGCACCGAGGGCAGCTTTCTTCCATTAACAACGCCCAAAACTGAAGAAAGGATCGGTCCTTCATATTCGCAATGGCTACACTACTTGCACCAACCAGATCGGCCATGTCTTTCAATTCTTTACGCCTGATTGCTCGCACATCTCCATCGACACTGAGGAGAGCTCTCTCCACCCTGCCCAACAATCCACATATCGTAGGGACATTGCGTTCACTGTCTTGGTACAACCTTCATCTCACAACTAACGCTCTCATCGCAGTACGTCCACGAACAACCAACGACCCCAAAATCCTACCTCCTCAGCTACCTCTCCACCACCCCGCCCACGCCCTCCCTCGCAATCGGCACCTCCACCACCAACCCGCCCACCCCGGACACCCTCACCGAAAACCCTCACTTCCTCCCCCTCGTCCACGAAGTCCTGGCTCAATCCGCCGTCCACGACCCCGAAGTCCAATCCCAAGCCCAACTCTACATGTCGCAAGCCGGCTCCTCCCTCGGCAGCGGCGGCGTGTTCTTCCCTCAACACCAACAACAAGCCAATCAAATGAACCGCAAGAAGCGCGGACGAGGGACGGCAGCAGGTGGAGCTGGCGATCGATCAGGCGGCGACGGTGCGGGTGGAGCGAGTGCACAGGGCGGAGCGGGAGGGGGTGGAAGAGGTGGATTTGTACACGTGGGCGATCAGCGCAATCCGCCGGATTTCGGACGCACGAATTATCCCGAGGATATTTTGGGGAGTTTGGAGATTGATGGACATGGGAAGTTTGTGGATGGGCATGGACGGTATCAGAAGAGTGGGACGTATCGGGTCATCACGATGCAGGGCATGTTGGGATTGAGTCCGTACTTGAGACAGAAGGTGGTGGAGAGGCTGGAGGCGGAGGAGAGGAGGATTAAGGAGGCGACAGAGGTGAAGACTTGAGCTTGATGAGAAAGTATGCGTGGATGAGCAGTGGAATGGCAAGATGGCGGAGAATTGTGAGGCGCGATGGAGCTGAGGAGGTCCTTGATCGCTATATCACTGCCCTTGGGATGATATGCGGCCGGCAACGCGCTCAACAGCATCTCGGCAGTGTTCTCTGCCAGGGCGGCTTGGAGCCTTTCGCAGCCTTTCGTCCTTCAAGCACGGAATGGACGTCGAGCTCTCCACGGTGTTCGCGAACCCTGCAGGCCCATACGCTTGCGGCGAATGATTGAGCCGAGCGATCTTGAACATGAGCCCGATGGCACTGCGATTACGACTGAACCAAACCGTGATGGCTCGTCGTTGTTTCGAGCGAGGATCAAGTGTCAGCTCGCCAGCCTCACTTTGCCAGCCTTGCTCCCGACTGTATCCGGCAAACAGGAATAGCAAATACCGTCGAAGACTCGATCGATGCTCTCTCTGAGGCGGTGATCGAAGACTCTGCGAGCTTGACATTGGCACGGAGAGATCGGTGACTGGGTTCAAGGATTGCTCACTGACTCTTTCTTTTGGGACAAACTTCTCACGCCCGGGCGAACGGTGTTTTCAACTAGCATTCACAGCAAGCTACTCTATGCCATGGCCGCTGCGGTATCCTATCGCCAGCTCCACTCCTTCCGGGCTCTTGGGTCTGCCCACAACAGCTTCCTCCTTGTCATACGCGGTCATCCTCTTCCGTCCATCCTCCTGAGGTTCCGGATCGGTGTACCTCACTAAATGGTCGCTATAACATCGGACCTTCGGGCTGCTGCCGACGATAACCCGGCTACATCCGTCATAGTATACACGACTAAATTCAGTAATGCCTAAGGTACACCCTAATCTAGGGCACACCCTATTCCGATCCTAATTCCTGTACTAGTATTCTCTTCGCACCGCTATCCTAATAAACATAAACCGTGTCCTTAATAATTACCTACTTGTCGTACTAGTTACTATACTAGTACGTACCCAAAACTAATATAGAAGACGAGGGTATAGACAACAACCGCATTCGATATTAAGTTCCCTATAAAGCTCTACTCGACCTGCACGCCCCGATCTATACGTCTCTAATATAGGAGGACTATCGTACTATAAACCTACGCGAAGAGGTACGGCATATCTACTACTACACTCGAAACTAGCCTCTTAACTCGTCTCTAGCCGGAAGAAATCCTAATAATAAATAGTTCTAGAGGGCCTTTAACTATTCGCTTCCTAGAGTATACCTTCCTGCTCCCGGAGTACCTAAATATAGATCCCTATAGCTTCGCCTACTGCATTAACCTTAACGGAGCCGGCGTCCGGATAGAATTTAGTAAAGGTAGAAGTGCAACACTTTACAATAGACCCTAGGTATCGATATCCTAATATAAACATAAATACTATAGCTAAAAGTCTCTAGCATTAGTATAGTAAGCTACGGCAGAACGGCTTTCTAAAGCGTACTAAATCGCTATTTTTATAAAACGTTCCCTGCATAAGGTAGAAATAGCATTGTACGGGAGTTAAGCACTATAAATACATACTACGAGAAAGAGCTCGATATAGACATACCTACGTCCCTCTCGAGTACTAGCGGACTAATACTATAGCACGATAGCATATCGATTAGACAGAGCGCAGCTCTCTTTAGTAGAAGACTAGGGCTGCTATAATAGCTATTAGGCGGCGATTTAGGGACAATAGAAACGAGAATAGCGCCTGTAGTACGGCACTTAACACCTGCGAGCCGGTTTTCCGTTAGGGTAGTAAGGTATATATCCTAGTATACGTCCTAGTATATACGCTATTAGGATTTTAGCCGCGCTAACGATACTAACTAGAACCTCGATAGTATGCGGTCCGCCTATATATAGTGTCGCTATCGTGTCCGGGAGAACTAATACGGCAACTACTTTATTAAGTTCTTTAATTAAAACTCGCAGTTTAACCTCTCTGCCTTAGAGGAAATGCTCGAGATCGAGAAGGCGCAAGACTTCGACGACCCGGGCAGTAATACAGAGGACATCGAGCAAGGCGACCTATTCTACGACTATAACGTCTAGGCTAATCTTAGGGATTACACCTACTTCTAGGCCGACGTAGATCGAGTATATATACGGAAGCTAGACGGCGTCTATCGACGGATAGTATGCTCTATCTACGAGAATATAGCGACTCGATTAAACAATTGCAGCAAGTACCTCGGGCCCCGGTACGTGTACTAGTATACTAACTAGTATTAGCGGTAGTTTATTCTAATAGCAAGGTTAGACAACTCGTCCGGGCACCTTGCAGTATCGAGTTTAACTTAATCGTCCTATGCGACCTCTCCTACGACGATAATTAATTTGCTATCTTTATATTATACGGCACCTATTCTTACCTACCGCCTCTACTAACTAAGACACCCGCATAATATGCGGCCGACGTATAGAAGCTTATTAGTCGAGCATAAAACGGATTCCTTACTAATAGTATGCTATAATAAACATACTACCTCTAGCGTAGATCTAACTAATTGCATCTAGCAACGTTCCTAACATCCTCTATCCTCCGCGAATACCTAAAGTAGAAAGGAGTGCCGAGTCTCGGACGGCTCTACCCCTCGCTATCGAACTAGTCTAAGATACGTGCTTTTATAGCATTCTCGAAAACGATCTTCTACGAAGAGGGCACTTATTAGGCTAGCGTCTAGTTCGAGTAGGCTAAGTAGAGAGCCGGTCCTCTAGATAAGGTATAGTCTATCGTATCTACGATAAGGCAGACTCTTACAATTTATAGCAATATATCTAGGGCGTCTTCGACGACGAGTATAGCTAGATAATTATATACTTCTAGCAGAGCTAAGCCGAGATGTTTATAAACACCGGAACCTTCGAGGTAGATATGTCGTTTAAGCGATTACTTACTATAGAGGGCGTAAAGGAGATATTATTTGCATAGTTAGAGCCGGAGCAAGGCAAAGGTAGGGCGTCCTAGTTTAAGAACTAGTATCGATACTAATAGAACGATTAGTAAACACCCTGCTTCGAGCGTTTATAGAACGAGAGGATATAGAGACCTACCGAGCGATGTTCGAGAGAGTCTTCCGATTACTAAGCGAGAAGACGGGGAGGCTAGCTAGATAGCGGCACCTATACGCGGGAGAGGGCTTCTAGGCAGTCGCGATAGACATAGGACTAGGGCAAGCTAAAGATAAATACTTACTACCGTAACAGGAAGCTAAGTAGGACTCTAAAACTTGCATAGGATTCGGGATGTACCTAGCTAGCGTTAACCGGCTGCGGCGCTCTTAGGAAAATTACGTTTAGTCGATAGTAATCTATTGCAAGATCTATCTTAAACGTTCGATCGAACAGGTCGTTTAGAAAGACTAGTTCCCGGAAGGTAGTGCGGGGGACTATATAATAGCGATATTAACTACCCGGACCCGAGATTTATATACGCAGATTCTCGACCTTGTTTCTAGTAAGTATACTAGTATGCCTTCTAGTAATAGATTTAGGACGCTTACTAGGATTAGGGTACGGAGCGGACTTCGCGAACTAGGCCGACTATAAGCGCTTCGAGTACGTCCGGTCCGGCTTAAACAGGGCCTAGAGCTTTATCCCCGAGCATATCTATAACCGCGTTATTAACTATACGAACTCCGTCGAGGTTAGTATTAATAAAGGCTACTCGACCGGCAAACGGCTAGACATCCTTCCTGCTATTATAACGTACGAGCCCCGAACGCCGCTCTATACGCGTGCCTACTAACATGCTTAACACTATTATACAGCGCCGCCGCTATAGACGCTCGCGATATAGAGGCGTACCGGAATTTTAAGCTCTACGGCGTCCGACACGAAGATCGATCTAACAACGTTATTTAGAGGTTTAACCGAGGGCTTTTACGCGAAAGTAGGTACTTTATACTAGATAGTCCGTAAGGTCTCTAATAATATGCTATTTAGAGAGACGGCGGGAAAGGGAGATAGTGCCTACTATAGCACCTCCCGATCCTATGCAGGCCTTTATAGCCGAGTATCGGGCAGACGAACTCCCTTAACCTAGATATTAGACTCGACCTCTACCTCTACCTCTACCCCTACCTAGACTTCCGCCGAGACCTACGCAACGCCTACCGCTAGGCATACTACAGGCTAGTTCCTAGGGACCTATACTAGGCCCCTAACTAGGATACGCAACCTCTACTCTAGTACCTTTCCCTACACCTCCCGCGGATTTCGAGCGTATTTACCCTAGCGGACGGCTAAATACCGGCCGCAGGTTGTCCTATATTTAGCGTACGCTAAAGAAGCTACGCACTACGACACCTCGTAAGCCTTGTTAGCTACGTACGCCCTAGACCCCTCCTATACCGACGCCCGGACTATCGAACATACCTAGCGGAGCCCTCTAAGACCTACTATACGTGCCTCCTATACTAGTATATATTCTAGTACGCTAACTAGGATTCCACGTATTAGACTTTTAAACTAGGTATTACGCTAAGTATGCGACGAGGCGCAGAACAAGCATAACTAGGAGTTCGAGAGAAGAGTAAGGGAGGTAGAGCTTTAGGAGCGCGCCGATTATAACAAGCGCGATAACGAAAGGCACGCGGTAGAGCAAGAGCTATAGAGACTAGAGATTAAGAGTAAGAGGATGCAATTAGAGGCGCAACGGATTCTTCTAGGACTACTGCTAGCTAGTTATAGGGACACCGACGTATAAGCGGAGTAGTACTCCTAGTCTATATATAGGATTTAATTATGTCCTAGTTATAAGTAGGCAACTCGTCTTGTTAGTAGCATCTGCAGTTCCTATATAACTACTTATACTACGATTTTATCGTCGCGGTCGGCAGGCGGAGTAAAAGTCCTAGTTATAACCCTAGATAGAGTCCTAGACGAGATACTACCCGCGATACTAGGACTTAAAATACTGCGGGGTTTCGGCGAAGGACTACTCCTACTTCTTGTCTAGGAATCTACACTATTACCTATACTAGAGCGTCTATCGTAGCTTAGGGTTAGTATTTAGGTTAACGTAGAAGAGTTAGAAGCGACCTTTTGCTTAAATACTATTACTATTCCTACGAAATAGATATATGCTACGCTACTACCTATAGCTATATAATAAGCGATAATATATAGTCTACTAGAATAAGTGCTCTATACCTTCGAAGTGTAGAAACCTATTAGTCTAGGTATGTAATATAAGATTCGTACTTTACCTGTTAATTGCTCTGCAACTTCGCGCCGCATCGAATAGCTAGCAAAGCAATAAATAAAAATTAGTATTACATACTAGTAGCTCTTTATCGAGGTCGTCCTCTATTAAAGTATATATCCTATACCTTTTCCTAAAAGACACCTCTCGGCTTTAGTCCCTCTTATAGCGTTCTATATGCTCTTTTATATAAACCTAGTTAAGAGCCGAGTAGACATCCTACTTTTCGTCCTATTACTACGCTTAGAAAATAGAGTAGGGTAGTATATACCCGATAAATACCTAACCGTGCGCAGCGCTATATAGTAGCAGAAGATACTATCTTTATAACCGTATAGTAGAGAAGTACCCTTTTACTAGCTATATAATACATTCGCCCGTCTCCTAAATATTACTAACCCGCATCCGGGTTCCGGACCTAGAATTAAGCCTGTTTACAATCCTAGTACGCGGCCTTTCTAATAAACACTCCTTTTAGCAGACGGGCTATAATATATATAAGCAGAGCCTACCTATTAGCTCTTATATATAGGAACATTATGTCGGTGTTCGCTATTAAGCGATATAAGGGGTTAAAACACGGTATGCTCCTATTGCAATATATATAATAGAACAAGGACAACTAGAACTCCCTCCTACTACGCGTTAACCGAGACGCGATAGATCCCGTCGCGACTATCCGTCCTTTACTCTACTTACCTGCCTTCCCCTTAGCCGGTGCCTTCCCCTTGCCCGGTGCCTTTCCCTTGCCTAGTGCCTTTCCCTCGCCCGGTGCCTTTCCCTTAGCCGGTGCCTTTAATTCTAATCCTAATCCTACTTCCGATCTTGCTTCTATTTCTAGTCTCGATCCTAGCTCTACCCTAAGACCTCCTCCCTCCTCTAGCATCGTATTAGGACCTTAATCTGCTCCCTCTTTGCTTATACTACCCTTCCTAGCCCGTTTCCGTAATAGTCTCTTTTAAGGTAATATAGGCTGTACCTGCTCCGGAACCTCGGAAAACGCTTCGTATATCCCTCCTACGGCCGATCCTGTCGTTAATCCCGGAATCGCTCCTAGATTAAATCCTAGATTTAATTCTACTTCGGATATAGAAAGCGACCCTAGATGCTAAGGCAGGTATAAGGCCGATCCTAGATCCTGTCCTAACGCCGATCCTGGATTTCGTCCTAGCGCCGATCCTAAATTAGAATCTCGCCGTATATATTCTGTTTCGTGCCCGCGTTTAAACATATCGTAATGTCGCTTCCGTTTGCCCTTGCCTTTTAGTACTCCGCCTAGGTTCCGGTCCTCGATCTATATTATAGGACGCTCCTCTATAATATCCCTTTTATCGTTGTTCTAACTTCTACCTCTATAGCCTGTTTGTACCTAGCTAGGTGCCTGTTGTTAGTCGAAGTCTCGGTCCTAGTTATATATAGTCCCCTTACGGCTTATAGTCGGTAGCGGCGAGGATAAGGTCGAGCACGAGCGAAAAGGCGAGGCTATAGGGGAGGGAGGAAGCAAAGGGGAGGTTTTTTTCTTTTAAAGAGAAGGGTTAGGAAGATTCGCCGCGCTGTCTAGCGGTCCTAGTAACAGGTCGAGTTCCTCCGCTAGCCGGCCCTTCTCGATTAAGGCCGCTATTAAGATCGTTTTTAGATTCTAGAGGATACGAGGCCTAGGTCGAGGCCTGTTTTCGAGTAACTAAAGAAGGCAACTAGGTAGTAGGAGAATCTTCCGGACTTTCCTCGCGTCTAGCTACGCGGTCGGCTATAAGACTAGAACTAGCGCTATTTCTAGCTCGTATTCGATATAGAGCTATACTGCAAACGCAAGTAGCGGACGCAGCGTAGAGTCCTAGAGTAGATCCTAGTTTAGGTCCTAGATCTAGGAAATCGTTTAACGCGAAAGTAAATAAGAGGAGAGGGTGCTACCCTTCCTATCTTTAATTATTTAGGCGAATATTTGTTAGCCGATAACTAACTAAATTACAACTAGCATCTAGATCTAAGATAAATACTAGGATGCCTTCCCCCTGTTGTAGGGCAAACGATGCTAA